>CAJPEV010003543.1:0-29891 GCA_905338385.1 Darwinula stevensoni | reverse complement strand
TCGCTTAACCTTCGCCCCCTTTACGACCTGAGCCCAATTACTAGCCATGACACATCATGTAAGCCTATGGTAACATGCAATGAAGAATGAAAGAGGTTATCCTCTTCAAGGGAGCTCTCATCACCGCTTCTTCAAGAAATATGAGTACACATTCTGCATTACCTGGGCTGTTTAACTCCCGATAGGAGTACCCGAAGCAACATTCTTCAAAGGAGTTCTGTTCACAGGCTCAAAATGGGGAGCAACTTCCCATGACTGCCACATGCTTAACAAGTGAGTGTTCTCAACTACGGGAAGGAAGGCAAGAGTCGACAACCCTGACGACTGCTCATCTTCCCCTCTTGTCAACATTTATTCGAAGGCAATTTAGTGAACTGAGCCCAAGCTCCACTTAGTATCTCATCAATATATGAATTACCACCAAACTTTGCTGATAACATCAGGACGATTTTGAGGGGACATTGAGTTCGACTCAATCCGACAGCCTCTCATTCTTGCTCTATTCACTCCTTCCGCAATATCTCATTAGGGATATTTTAAGGAAATTTTATTCTTGTAGCTTTGCAAGCTGCAAAAAAAAAAGAAATGAACAAGATTTGATTCAAATTGGTGATCCTCAAGGGAGGCAAGAAGTACCCCTCTGGTCGGCTCGCCTCACAATGCCATGCCGAAACCCTTTCGAATTTCGTTATTACCACATCTCGTTATATGAAACAAGATGGGCAAGCCCAGTCCAGTAGTGGGCCTCCTTTCATTAAAGGAGATCCTCACTACTTGAACAACATGCCATCTACTTTCGGTCCTCGGCCATCAAAAATCTTATTTCTGTTAGATTTTGCAAATCTACCTGTGATGCCCATGAAATTATGATGGAAGGATGGAAGGTTGTGCGTGGTTAGATCCATCTGCCAAGAAGGCTAGCAGAGAACTGACCGCACCAATTGGGGGAATGGCATTACGTCAAAGGAGCGTCTTACGCGCATGCGCATTGTGGTCCAAATCCTTAAGGGGTCTCGGGAACTCATACCATCCCCGCCGTGAGCAAATTTCAAATAAAAAATTCACGATTAAAATGGCGATTTCGGGGCAAATTTGCCACAAAACGAACTTAACCTGTATCTTGTTCATATCTTACCTGCATGCCAATTTTCGCATTGGTCAGACAAATATTTTCTTATTTATCGTCGGCAACCCAAGCGTGGATAGACAGACACGGACCATAAGTATCAGATCATCTCATAAGTAATGCGGTTTTTTCGTATTGCCAAACTTGTGTCTTGTTTATACGTATATCTGTGCACATCTCATGGAATATTTATATGCTAATTTGTGTAGACGTTAGTCTTCAGTCTACGCGTTGGTTTTAACGAGTTAACAACGCTCTGTTTTTCTTAGACGTTAAAAACAAGATGGAGGTGTCAGAGGAACATATTCGGCATATAATGCTTTATGAATTTAAGAAAGGGAATAACACGACTGCAGCCACGAAAAACATTCAAGATGTTATTGGCGAGGAAGCACTAAATGCGAGGAAATGCCAACGGCGGTTCCAGAAGTTCAGGTCTGGTGACTACAGCTTTGCCGATGAAACGCGTTCAGGCCGACCTGTTGAGTTCGATGATGACCTGCTGAAACGTCTGTATCATACCACGATTCTTACTAGGGCGGGTTAATATTTGATCATTTTTAGCTTGATAGGAAACAGGGTCACAGGTAGATTTTCCATTAGAAGGTTGTGTCCGTTCCGAACTAAACACGAGCAGTAATTATCATTACAGTTTAAGTAATGGCAATCACTTAAACTGAGAGTTATCATTTATCGAAGTCGAAGTCGGTGGAATTGCCTGTCATTTCTCTCAAGTACATATGCATCTTGAATGCGAATAAATTCACAGGCCTGTCCACTTCATGACGTTGAAGGGTGTTGAAATTTGCTGTGTTGCTTCGGTAACAATGCTTTCCGCGTCCGTCTTCTACTTGGCTTCAGCGTGAAGAAGTAGACAGGTTAGTGGAGTTATTCTAGGTTCATGTCCATCTTTATTAAGTAATAATATTTTTTAAATCTCATCGATTGATGAACATCCGGTACGAGACACTGTTGTCATTCATGATGGGATGAAATACCGATAGTCAACGTATGGGAAAGGCACAAATTAAAACGAGTGATTTCTTATAGGCTTCATCGAGAACACTTATTCCTCAATGGAAAAATACTACGCACATCTGGTTTCCGAGTTGCTTGGAGCTACTGGAGGGGGATTGAGCGGGAAGACACAAGTCCGGGACGACGGACATCCATACCCAACTCATACGAGACCAAAGACTCACAGAGTCCCGAATGCCCACTCGCTCAAATGCCATCGCGTCCACGACTGAGTAAGATCCAAAGACGTTCACTTGAGAGTTTGTGAAGTTTGTGAAGTGAGAACGCCACCACAGATGAAAGTGGGGCGGGATCTGACATCGATCCCGTCACTTGTGTTCATGATGCAATTGCCCCAGGTAGCACAAAACATTGATTTAATGTTGACGAGGTGTGGATTGAATTTATCAATGATGACGGTTTGTAACTCCACGTTACCTCAACGTCGATTCAATGCGGCGACGGTCATCGTTTATACACCCACATTGAACCAGCGTGAATTCAATGTTCAGTTTTCACGGTGATAGGATCCACATTAAATCAACTTTGATTGGGTTCATTTATAATACAGATATCTCCTGTGTTGTGCCTACTGAGGAAGATTTTTATGTGTCCAGTATTTGTGCTTCTGTGAAGCTTCTTTATGATTCGATTAACTCGAATACATGTTCAGATCCAGGCGTATATCCTAATTTAACATGAATTTAAAGGCTGATCGTTTTAAGCCTCATTTGGATCCTATAATGAACCCCCATCGCCTAGATAATTTTTTTTTTATTTCCTACAAATTTGATGTGTCTTTCATTGACGTGTATAGAGATCCAAAAACAAATTTTTGACGTTTTGATTTGCTTTTAAGACAAAAAAAACAAGCAAGCGGTTTCAATTTACCCCCGTTTTTGATATGCTCGATTTCGTCGCCAAAATACCTTGCCCGGATAAGGGTTAAAATGAGAATTGGAGTCTTCAGTTCAGTGGATATCCCTCGGAAGACGCATTCTTTTCTAATGCCGATATTTGGGTTTGAGGTCCTAATTCTTATGCCTCGGGAGAACTCCTTTCACTCCATCGTCCATGAAAAATCTTATAGTCTAAAGTCTAAAGGGTCGGACTTATAGTTCGATAAGGTTCTATTGCAGTGATGAAGTTGGAAAAAGATAAAGAAACTGGCTTATGAAATCATTTCTGTTTCCCTTATTATTGGTGCGAAAGTAGGTCTGGGAACGTGTTGATGGCGGGTGGTCATCATATACAGTGTTTATCCCTTTTTTTGGTTGCTTAACATCAGTACCTGTGTATAGTAAATTCCTTTGCCTCGTATCGAAGGAAGTTGTCTGAAGAAAAAACAGTCTCACATGAAAACACTGCCATACTTACAGGTTGATTAAAATGAGCTTCAGTATAGGATCAATGTTGACAACTATTCCCCTATTTGTTCCCTGTCTGCCGACGATACTCAACAAACTTTCTGTTGCATTGCTCGGTTTAAAGGTAAGGAGAAATTTTTCAAAAACTATATTGATGGAGGAAGAGCATCTCCTCGCAGCATGAATCGGAAGCTTCCTTTTCTCATTTCCCACACCAAGGACATGTCAAGTCTTCCGTAGTAATCATGTTTGATTTCTTATTATCGTGGGAACCAGAAGAGTCATATTTATTAATGCCACAAAAGGACTGTGAAATAATAGCATAAATATTGCCACAAATGGATATGAGAGAGTGGTCCTCATGAACTGAGAAACCTGACACTATGAAACTAAAGATTCTCATCTACATCTCATGATATAACATGTATTTCGGAATAGAATGGCATTAGAGCTGCATGATGAATTATGCTTCCTATTTTGATTCTCTCCAGTTGATCATGCATACATATATATATTGTTACGGAGCTGGTTGTTGTGTTCGGGTGGAAATAAGATCACAATGGGAAATCGGCAACAACTCCATTAATCCTGTATTTCTATTCCTTACTACAAATGTACATCACCAACAAACAGTTCCAGTGCCTCCACACTCGACTCTCGGAGGGGCGAAGTGGTCCGGGGATGGGAAAGTGCTCCTTGACGGGCGACGATGGGGTCCTTGCTCCTTGAAGGGTGTCAGGCGGTGTCCTCTGAGGTCGGGAAAACCTCCGTCTCCTCCACGACGGTACCGCGAGGGAAACAACTCGTCCTCGCGCTTCGACCCGCTCTAGGGCTGTACTCGCCTGTGCTAGGCGGCCGGTATCTCTCCTGCTCGTCGTCCTGCCCGCTTAGTCTTGACTCGCGGTTGCGGTGGATTAAGGGGGGAAATTTCCTGTTCCGGGGAACTACGTCTTCTGGTCGCGGAGCGTAGGTGAGCAATACAGGTCAGGTACGGAGCTAGGCGCGGGAGTATACGGTCCGTACCTACCTCTTCAGGTCTCGGATCGAGCCTGGACTCCACTTCTATTCTTCCTGGTCGTGGGGCTTTCAAGACGAGAAAATCGGTGGTCCTGATTAGATGACTCCAAGTCAAGGGGTTGCAGAAGCTGCTGGTACTAGCCGACCATCCTTTCAGGGCTGAGGTCGAGCCTGAGTGGCACTGGAGGGGACTCCTGGTCGCTGGTCGAGGATGGGGAGAGGTCGGACGTTCTCCCAATCGATGTTTTATTGGTGTGTGAAATTAATTGCAGGCTGACAAAAGAGGGAAAGAAGGAAAAAAACGAAGCCCAACTGGCCGGGTGGGCCTTAACAGGTGCTCCACTTGTTTTCTAGCTCTCTTTAGCAAGGTGCGTCCTTGGTTAGAGGTAAATGACGGGCAATTGCTTGCGGTTCTCCTTATTTTTCCGGATGATTTACGTGGGATAAGGAGGTATGTGGATGCTAGCCAGGTAAGGCCCTTTTTCTTCCGTTTTCTGCTGCCCCGGCGAGACACTTGCTTTCCATAGGTCATGAAGGGTTTCCGGCAGGAGTCAGTTGAATAGATGAGGAGCCGTCCCCTCCCCCAAGGGATTCTCTTATTTTTCTTCTTTTCTTGAGTTCGCCTTTTCCTTTCTTGGTCATTTGGTGCGATCGATAAGTGCGAGCTGGGTCTGGAGGAATTTTCCTCTTTGGGTCTTTCTTTCTTCACCTTCATTGTGCTGATGCACAATGGCATGCGATGTGCTACTGTTGCTTGCCTCCTTCTGTGGCTTTTGAGTTGGAGTCGCTTGTTGTGCAGCCCTTTCTTCTGTGCTCTCAATATCCGCCTCCCTGACCTCCACGATCAAATCATCAGGCCATTATTTTTTCAAACTAGTAGAGCGCGGAGGTTCCCAGTTCCATTTCCATAGCTTCCAGTTGAAGTTGGAGTTGGTGGAGTCATCGGGAAGCTCTTCGTCGGCAGACAGCGTAAGCTCAATAGAGTAGTTGTTACAGGTGGTATTCTCGTACAAATCCTCATGGGACGGTTCGCTCCAGGAAAGGTTGGAGTGATCAGATATGTAGACTGGGCGACAGGTGTTACCTTCAATAGATGTCGACTCAGAAGGGTCGGAGTAGTAGGTGGTGCTCCCATAGAGTTCTCCCTCAGGCAATGGCAGACTCCATCCATTGTGCAATTCACCGGTTGCAGGGTTTGGTAGACCATGGATATCATAGGATGATGGCGCAGGTTGATGGTATGTGTCTCAGTAGGCAGCATTCTCAGGAGGCTCCTCCTCAATCAATGGTGCACTCCATGCTTAATGCAAGGTCCCCAAGTCCTCCAAGTCCCCATAGGCAAGAATTGGCAGAGATGGGTTACCTTGTCTAGGGGGCGTTGCTTCTGTAGACTGAGGAGCATTGAGAATGAGGTGTGGGAAGAGCTGATTCAAGGCGTGAGATATTGCAAGTATCAGGGGGATTCGAGGTGGCCATACTTGTGTTCCATCCTTACTTCATTTTTTTTAAGACAAGACATGTGCGACAAGGACATACGCGACAAACAAACGTAGTTTACATGACAGAGAGGAAGGGGGTGCCCGCTTGGACCGAGCACCACATCCAAATCACAGTCCCTTTGGCAGGGACACTCCTCTACGAGGCCTTAGGAGCATGCTCATGGGTTGCCTACGCCCATGAATGGCAAGAGGGATTTTTAAGGTGTACTGCAACCCGTATCTCCCAGACGTGGCCCACAGAGTGGCGAGTGCGAGCAAAGCAGGTAAGGTCGCCCGCCGTCTCGTGGATTGATTCGGAAGCCAAATGGCGACAGAACCGCTTTCTCTCCCCACCCCCCCCCCTCCTCAACCAGCGCACTCTCAGGGTGTCTTCGAGTGTGTAGGCCTCCTAGGGGCTATGAGGCCATCATTGACGGACCTGATGTCCTTTATAATTCCAGGCCAGGGCATTTACCATTCCACTTTCCAATCGCCAGCCCAGGGTCACTAGAGGCTTCCCTGGTTATTTTATCCTGAGTCGGAAATCTAACGTATAGTTTCAAGTACACCTTGAGTGTACACAATCACCGGGGCTCGCTAGTGACATCTAGCGGCGGGGCTGAAGGCATAGGTCAGGGGTCAATCACCCCCCTTTCACTGGGGTCACGGCTCCCTTACCGTGACAATATACATACTTATATTTCCGAAACCGCTTATCCCAACATAATGGGGTTCGAGCAGTCTCAGGAGCATCTCCCAGTGTTCGCGATCCTGGACAACGGACTCGGGCATGGCGGGTAGTATATCGAGCCTTTCGTGGCAAAGATTCGCGATGTAGTCCGTCCACCTAGTACGAGAACTACATCCTCTCACTCTCTCGTTTGCGTATCGCCATCGCCCGTCACTCGAAAACTAGACAACGAAGAACATAACCTTCTCACCTCTTCCATTGAGAACCCCCCTCCTCCTCCCGACACATAAGGCTCCCTGTTCGCGATTTCTCGAGCAGACCATAGCCTGCGTTTTCGGGACTCTCAATTTCAATCCGACCGTAGTACATTAGTACATTCCGAGTCGAAGCGATCCAGCACGCCCTGAAGCTCCAGTCGGGATCGGGTCAAAAGTACGGCATCATTGGCAAAGAAAAGTTGGAGCATCTTTACCTCGATACAACCGATGCTGACACCCTTGAGGCTTAGGCCACACTTACATATTAAGATATCAAGGTTTGGGAAGGGACATCAAGAGGCGATTACGCCTATAGAGATATAGGGATATCGAGGTGGAGCGTTCCAGTATCATTAACATAGGATAGGCCTACTCTTAAAGTTAGGTATTTTCTTGTTTTTTTTATTTTATTTTCTTTTAGCATTTCCTTGTCCCCTATTGTCAAGTCCCTTAGTCATGCACGTACCTGGAACGAGTCCTCTGCTCATCCTGTTCTCCCGAACGCAACTCCTTCAATCACTGTATAAGGACTGTACGGCCCGCCGTAGCTAACAGTTGATCCCACACCCCTGCAGCACTTCCCAAAGTTTCACTCGGAGTACACATTGTACACCATTCCGAGATTCATCAAACACATGTAAACCTCCTTGGCATATTCCCAATGTCTCATGAGAACTTGGTGACGAGTGACAAACTGGTGGGTGGTGCCGCACCCTTCACGAAATTCGCTCTGCTCTTTTTATTAATAGATGGTTTCACCAACGACCGCACGTACTCATTTCGAGCACATTGGCATAGACCAGGGATCGCCCCATTAGGGCACGCGGGCCGGATACTGCCCTCGGTGCTAATTAATACAGGCCGAAAGCAAATTGTAGCTCATTGACCAGGAATTTTCAAAAGGAGACCCATGGGTCGAATCTAGACCGCGACTTCATCAAACCCAAAAATGCGCGTTTCGCATTTTCGTAAATTCGGGGGGGGGGGAAGTTTGGGGACCCATGGCATAGACCATACCAGTTATGCTGAGAAGAGTGACTCCATGGTTATTAGTTAACTTCCTTGAGTCTTCCTTCCTGAAAACAGAAGCTGCCACACCGGTCCGCCAAAAGGTAGGAGGTGCCGTACCCGATTAACATGCGGTTCGATATATCTTATGCAACCACAAGCTCCTATCTATTCCCATTGATTTCAGCGTCTTTGCCCGGGTTTCGTCCACCCCAAGTGACTTTCTGCTCTTCGAGCTGACCATAGCTTCTTCAACTTTCTCCATAGGGGGACTTCACTTTAAATAAATTATTTCTTACTTCTGCGGACATCGCGGGCTGCAAAATCAAGAAAAATGGTTCAAAATTAATTATAAATGAGATGTATTTAGGTGATATTTTGGACATAGCGGTGTAACGTTTTGATTATTATAATTATTTATAATAATGGCATTGGCAGCACTGCAGGTTCTGGAACTTGAAGGTTACTTGAAGGTCTTCATCGGCAGATACATTATACAGTGCCTGTTACTTATTAGCCTTGATTACTTCATCATCCTCTCTCCTTCATTTTCATTGCCGTTTCTGCTTCCTTCCTGAAATGAAAAGAACATGAATCGTGATTTTTCAAGTCACAGGAATAGAGAAACCGAAGGTCTCAATTTCGAATTATCATCATCTCGAGGCCGCGATATCGATCTTCGAAAAAAAGGCTGAAGGTCTCTGTTTACTTGCTGAAGAGAAGGAAATATATTTCCTGATATCAGCAAAAGGTACAAAATGTATGTGGACAGAGGAAATCGCTTTCAATGTATGTTTTGCTTGACTCTGGTCTCGGGCCCATATTTCGCAAGAACCTTCAAGAAACATGAACTTACTGATTTGTTTCACTCTTCTAGGACATTGGAAGATAGATTCAAGGTTACTACGAAAAGAGGAGAGATTGGCGAATTCATCTTCTGATGTCTTGAAACTGATTGCCATTCTACTCATAGGGCTCCTGATCCTCAACGTGCATCTTTACTTCCAACTGAGGAGCATGGAGGATCAAGTGATACTTTCGCGCAGTCCCCTCATCGCGTAACAGTGAGTAATTCCTTTTCATGACTTGTGGAATCAATGCTGATTCTATGATGCGTCAGAGGTCGATAAAAGAGATGATCTGGTGTCTAGTAGGAAGATGTCATCGAGTGCAGACTTGACAGAAGTTCTCAAGTACCAGAAAATCTCCGTGGAAAGACATAACCGCGATGGCCACTGCTCTCCTCAATTTAGCCATTTTTTATGTAGACTGAAAACGAACTGACCTGCGAATAGTATCAGCTCTTGTCTCATATTACTCACTTTGGCATGACTGAGAATTAATTTCTCATATAGGCTGTTTTGGCATTTTTCTTTATTGATATTAGAGGAAGAAATGGAGCCTAGAATTCAAAATAAAAATTTGCCATTTGACCTCATTGCACCAAGTTCTTGTGAACATGATGATATTGATTGAATAATGAAGTATTTTGAATTTCAAAATCATGAAAATTAGGAGTTTACAAGACAGAAGGATTCAACGTGTCAACCGCCGATTTTCTGACATTTCTGAGCTCCGGTCATTCGCAATATCGCCAACATCAGCGAGAATTCTGTCACTTATTTGGCACACGCCACAAGAGGCCTTTCTCTCACTCGTTTTGGAATACTGTATTCAATATTTTTATATCTGCAATTGAAACAAGGGCCAGGTAAATTAATCACACCAATCACACCAATGTGGAGGAACGAGAGATATGACAACATTCCGAGGACTATCGTTAACCAGGCTATAAAAAATGAAAAAGATGGGTTCCCCCAAATTTAGTATTTTAAAAGTTGCCCATCGGTGACCACTTTATGGACATCATGTATTTGAAGTTTATGGCAACAACCAAGTGCAATTCGTCTATCATGATGCATTTTTGTGTTTTACTTAGCGTCAGATATCATTTAAGTTGTTCAATATTGGCATTCAGACTTTTTCAGATTTGAAAAATCTCCACTGCGGACTATCTCCTGGCTCATCCTGAGGGCTTATCACAAGCAGCGCAGATAATTTTTTAATCATCTTTTTACTGAGAGGTCCTTAAAACCTTCCAAGAACGCAGGAACCAAAGAATCATGCGATATCTTTTTTGTTACAGAGAGTCTGATTTTCGGGGAGATGGAGGAGTATGTGAGCCCGATCGTTACGCAAGGGCCTCAACTATTTAAAATATTTTCGTCGTGCTATTCCTTCCACGTTTCCTCCCCATTCGGTTCTTGACATGGAAAGTCCAAAAACTAAATCCCATAATAAAAACTTTGAAAATTTAAGTTACTTGCGTACTAATTTCTTTTTCGAGGATTCATTAAAAAAAATTGGCGGCATACAATCACTTCCACCATGATGGACGTTATACAAAGGACAAGGATCTGGACAAAACGGAAACCTTGGAAATGGTTTTTATCATTTCTACTATTTCGACATATGTCGAACGTCTCATATTTCTTTGTATAATTAACTGCGTTTTTAAATATCAATTTGATATCAAATTGAATCGATTTGAATGTAGACGATAGAAAACAGCTCGGCTTCATTCAATAATTACATCTTTCCGGTTTATTCTCTCTGAGTGTCGATGCCAGTTCTCCATTTTTCAAAGCAAAGTTTCCCGCTCAAATGCTGGAATACCCAAGATTACCGAAATAAATTCAGCAACTGCCACTTCTGGGGAATGAAAACATCATCCACTCAGCAATTCTTTAGCCCCTTTGAAGAAGAAAGAAAAGGAAAAAGGAAAATACCCATATGGGGCCAGGGTGGGTGTGGGAACATCCTCATGCACCTCATGCCTCATGCCAGACTCCTGTTGGAAATCCTATGAGAGCGGCTACTTGACAAGTCGCCTTGTCAGGATGGAGCACCAATGATTTCAAGGATGAGTTGGGTCTACGATTCCTTAGAGATTCGAACACCTTCAGAAGGCAGGATTCTGGGTTCCATTTCGAGGTCACACAGGGCCGGATTAAGAAGTTACGAGGCCCGGGGCAAGTGAATTCTTGGGGCCCCCCCCCCCCCCCCCAGCTACTTTACGCAAATACAATACCTTTTTTTGAACTTAACGTTTTTAATTTCCTTTCGGGGGCCCCCTNACGTTTTTAATTTCCTTCGGGGGCCCCCTGGAAGAGTGAGGCCACGGGCAACTGCCCCCTTTCCCCCCCCCCCCCCCCCCCTTAATCCGGCCCTGAGGTCACAGCCTTTTCACCCTGAAGAAGTACGGTTGATATGTGACCATTTGCCTTTCCAAACTTCTGGGTTACGTGACCTTGGTAGGGGTTGGGTCACATGGGAAGAGTCAGACAATAGATTGATGCATTTTCTCTGGGTCTAATTGATATATCCAGGTTTCATCTCCTGTGCTGATGTTATAGACGACTTTTGAAGATCCATGGTTAAATTTGTGGAGCATAATTCACAGCATTCCACCCTAACCTCCGGTGACATAATGATGGACCCATTGACTAATGATCCTCCTCAGCCCAAGATGTCTGTGCAGGATCTCGTTCACTGCTGCCCCAGACCCAACATCAAGTTGTACCTGAATATCCTCATATGTAATTCGAATGTCCTTCTTCCGTGCAGTGGTCACACTTTCATCTGTGAATGCAGGTTGCGACTGACCACAGCGAGGCTCATCCTTCTAGGACACCCTTCCCATCCGAAACGCTGCGAACCACTCAAACACTGCATTACGAGAAAGAGCTTCCTCTCCAAAGGTCTGTTGTAGGAGTTCAAGGTTCTTCTTTCGGCCAAGTCCACTTTTGAGGAACAGAAGACGCCGCATAAGGGAATACGGCTCAATGGAATACCATTGTAAGGTCCCAATTTACGGTAACGATGCCGCAGGAATACTCCGGATTAGAGAATAAAGTTCGTTGGTCCCGTGAGTATTCCAATATGCAGAGTCGACTGTAATAGAAAATAATTGCTCGGAAGTGTTAACGTGAAAAATTCACCCGGAATTCAAATAATTCTTGGACATGAAAGTGCAAAAAAATTATAAAACCAGTTCAAGGCAACTTTTTTCATGTGCTTGTTCTCATTGTCTGATTGTATTTCTTCAAAGAAAAATTCTCCGCCTGAGGGAAGGCCACATCCGGAAACTTTTAGAATGACCTTCGTTTCATCGCACCCACAATATTTATTTTTAATTGGCATCGTCGTGCTGAATCACTTGGTCAAAAGGATCATTATCATTCGTTCAGTCTTCTTCTTTTGTATTCTAAGCAGTTTTGACGTGCAACAGGGAACTTGAGAATGGAAAGCAGAACTGGTAATTTAGCACCTGCATTTGAGTTTGTAGGTCTCGACTGCGGGCCGGTAACGAGGACGGAAGAGAGATGACGTCATCATTGTCGCCTAAAAGAAATCCAGCCCATTTATTTTCGTTGCGTGTCAGGGTCAGGATATAGTCACATAACCCTCGTTTTCGCGTTCAGGAGGGCGGATCGAATGGGTTTTATGCAATGTATGCTATTTTCCGACAATTTCTCATGAATACCATCGCAGAGAGCTTCTTAGGACTTTGACGTATTGTTCTATGTCATCATGACTTACGATTTTGACGTGACGCACAACACTTGTGTAGGAAAAATAGAGGTAGAGAGCCTCCGGCCTTCATCAACCTCCTGAATTTGATTGGCTACCAAAATGAAGGAAATTCTCCGATTATGTTACGTCCTTGTCCAAATACAATCTCCACTATCTCCCGTTACTTTCTAGGGAAGGGAATTCTGATGAATCATCATCTGCTTGTAGTAGATGGGAAAATGTTAAACAGCAACTAATTTATTCGCGGTCTCGTTCCCATTTCCATTGTGGAATCTGCAGCTGAGTGGGGACTGGAAGGAATAAAAAAAATCTAAAAGCAAAGAAAGATGAGAGAAGCGAAAATTTTCCCCAAGAGTAAGCATGAGCAATAAGGGAATGGAGTCACCTTGCAGAGAAAGCCAGATAGAGCATGCTTCGTCACCATGCTTCTGGTTTATCCGTCACGTCTCCATCACAGGGTCTCCCAGTCGAGGCTGGGATTAGCCTGAGATGTTTCTGATCCCTGTGGCCGTTTCCATTGGTGCCATTTTCTGCCTAGCTGTAGTATCCTTCTCCTCCAAGAAGATGAGGAAGATCATCAGTGAGCCTTCACTGGCTGCCTACGCGACAAGGAAGCACTCGCCGTCCCTGTCGCGCCGTTGGAAGAACAGTTTCTCTGTCTCCGTTAAAGGTCCAAGGCGTGGATATCCTCCCGAGGCTCCGATTTCCGACTTTGCTGAGGACGCTGAAGCCGCTGAACATCGTAAAGAGAAGGATTGCTCATTCTTGCAGGAACGTTGGCAAAGGCCAGCAGATTAAGTGGCATTTACCTTTGCAACGGTATAGAGATATGCATAAGATGTAGGTAATAATAATAATTACTATGTTTGGAGTATGGCCAATGTACTGTAGGTTGAAGTTTCTCATTCAATTGTACGGATTGTACCAGTACCTGTACCAGTGACTAAATCATCAGTAATCATCACCAAATGCCCGTCTCATCTTATATGGAGATTGTTATTTTTGACAGGATAAATCTCAGGAACTGGACTGAATATCTCTTAATTTTCAGCAACGATTTGCAACGTAAGGGTTTGTCATTTCAGCTGTGCATGCGGAACCACTCCGATGTTCATCCAGTCACGAAGGGAGACAGTTTATAAATATCGTGTTGCCTGTCAGTGTGGACACGGTCTTCCAGTTCCTCTTCACTGCCTCCAAGTTTCAAATGGACTTCATAGCCCTTCGAGAATCTTTCGGTGAGCTTCGGTCATACAGTGTTATCGTAATGGCTTCTTTGATCTCAGAGAAGTAATATCGACCAAGAAAAAAAGATATTTGATCCTTACTGGCACTAGACCATTTTGTGAAGGATTGGTAGAAGTAGCGAATGGAGTACAAGGAAAATTATAAATGTCTTTTAAGGCAGGAAGATGTGATTCTATGGACAGTCACAGAAACCTTAGCAGAAGGAAGTTTTTTCATTACCTTTGTTGGCTAATTTTTCTTTGCAGATGTAAACCTCGGCGAATGGACAGAGGACGAGAATACGAGTGAAAAGACTCGCAGTCTGTCATGTCAGGTCCAACTGAACAATCCTCTTGGTCCGAAGACAGCGTTGTCCAAACAAAACCAGGTAGGTCCAGTCCCACAGAGCTCATCTTTGTCTTTTCTATGGGACAACATACGAGGAACTATGACGATTTTCCCACAAGTAATAGCCCATGGGGAATGGAAAGTTTTACGTGTTTTCGCTAAATATTGTTTCCCTCTCCTCAAATCTGAAAAGTTTGCTGTTCGCTTCAGCTCTTACTTGGGGTGATTCACTTGGTTGGTGCTAATATCATATTTTATTCTACGTTTGAGATCGTGAAGGACGAAAGGTCGGGAACTTGAGTTCGCTTTCTTACTCTTCTTGGACTCCAGGAAGTAACGTCTATATCATTGCGGTAAACGCTTTGTGCCGCATTGTAGATAATCTCTAAAGTTTGCTTGATTGGATATCTCGAAATATAAGACAAAAACCGGTCGGTGCGAAACAAGATCACATAGAATCACATCGGAAGATCTGGAATCCCTTACCACCACTATGCACTCTGGCATTGATTTTACATTCATGCAAGCACTGCTGCGTGTTACCTAAGTGATTCACACGGGAATCCATGCATGAACAATCTACCACGAAATCTTAAATCATTTAAAACATCCTTTCGTGAAAATGAGAGCTGGATATTTTTTTACGCACAATCCAAACAGTTATAACCACCGATACTTTGAGAAATGTTCACCCCTCTAACTCACAGAATAAGAAAATTCCATTTCTTGGGAGTGGTTTTGTTCATCGAATTACAAATTAAAGATTACGGTACACGGGGAATATTTTCATGATCTTGTCTGCATGATTTCAGGTGCTGGACAAAGCCTCTAGACCAGGGTATCTGTATGCAGTAGATTGTGAGGTCAACACTCATGGGATCCCTTATGGCGACAGCTTCTTTGTTCATTTACATTTCTGCATTACTCGTATATCTGCATCTCAATCCTCGCTCCTCCTCTTTGGCCAAGTCAAGTACCGGAAGTCTATATGGGGCTTGATCAAGAGTGAGTCCTGAGGTGGCTGTGTCTTTCAACGGAGATATAATCATGAGAGATTTCCGAATCTTCGATTTTCGCAAACAGAATTAGAATCATTTCTGATCACGTTTCCAAAAACAAGGAAGGAAGACTTAGAGCTCCCTCCCGTAGACTCATGAGAGGAATTCTAAAGCTTAAAATTGGATCTCACTTTTCCCTTATGTGACGGTAAAGAGGCGAGTCTGCAGTAAAGAACAGAAAATGATTGAGACTGGTCCTATCATCTTTGAAAATATCCGCAGGGTCAATTTTTCCTTTTGTAAAAGAAATTTCCTGACTCCTGGTTTTGGGTCAAAATGAAATCAATACAAAAGCGGGAAAATCAGACGAAAATCAAAATAAGGTCCAAAAGACCAAAGTACTAACCCGCACAAGAACAGGAAGAGACCGGATCAGCAATTTCATATTAAAATTGACTGCCGTTTGCAGCATTTTCATCGGTGTCTGCCAGATACGAATTCAGATGAATTTCTTAGATGCTGTGTTCATCTCAGAAAGGGACTCGTTCCTTTAGGAGTTTTAATTAGTTTCCTTTCCATCAATATCATTGACATCTTTACCTGTTTGGAAAGAAGTCAAGATATTAGCCTAAATTACTGCATATACATTTGGGAAATTAGAAAAATAACTAGAGCGGCTTCTTGATTGTCAGAAAATTTATATAAAAGTTACAAAGGAAATTTCTTACTCCTTTCAATTATCCTCGTGCAACACTGGCCTTAAAAATCTGGCTATTGCGAAGAGAGGTGCACGTATCAAACATGAAAACATACTAAAAAATCCTCCAGAGAGCCCTCAAAATGTTCACACATTTTCGTAGGTACGGGCAAAGACTGCCATAGTCCCTCAAAAACCCTTTTAAAAAAAGTTAGAATGCATTCCAAGGAGACACGTTCCACTCCATTCTCTTTCAGATGCACGGTTTAAGAGGAGAAAAGTTAGGGAAAAAGGGAAAAGTGAAGTCAGAGCATGAATTGCATCTTAGGGATGGCACGGTATGCTTCATGAATGACTCGTGTCCTCGAAAGCGATTCGTCAGTTCCAAGTATGGCTTAATTTTGGAGACATGACCCAGATTGAATCTTAAACTATTTTGTGCTCATAGGTTTGAACGCTTCGTTTGTCGACGGGAAAGACATGGAAAACAGGAAGTCCAAGTTTCCTTCTCAAACCAGTATGTCGCGGAGGATATTATATTATCATTTGCATGGATTTTGTCGCAATATAATCTCGGCATTAAGGCAGTCTTAAGATTCTCCATATTTTAATGTTCAACTTTTGAGCACCCTGTACTTCTCTTCCTGATGCTCAAGGAGTGAAATATCCAGCTTCCTATAATCTACTCATGACTAATATTGGAAACTCGATTCAGTAGTTTTTGAAGCATGTCAATGCATTTTCCCAAATATTTTCGCCTGAGCATGACTTTTTTTGCAACAACCAGCGTTGTTGCAAAAAAAGTATGTATGTGCGACAGGTTCATCGACATCTTTCTCCTTAGATTAAAATGAGGTTTTGACACTAAGTACTTGTTTTTGTGTAACGACAAACGTTTTTGAGAACCTTCTCTTTCAGTACTGAACAAAATTTAAAAAGTAATACAGGCATTAGATGGGACCATTTGCATTTCGGAATCGTATTCAGTGCCACCAAATAGTTATGAAAGGAATCATTGAGAAATTTTCGCTATTACTGCTCTTCGGTGCTATCTTTTGTTAAGATGGCTACAGTACCACCAGTCCTAGCCGAGTACTTGAGTCAAGGACTATGCATCAACACTTTCAGGAATTGTTCTATGTAAGTAGCTCCTAGTAGTGTACTATTATTGCAATATTATTGCCTGGTGATGAGTTCGAATATAAGGCAGTTTTTCAGTTTTCTCAGTACTTCCAAAACTGTTACTTTTTCAGAACCGTCAGAACTAGATGGTCGTTACGTGAAACGCATAAATATCACGCCTCTGAGCGAAACCAGTCAACCGGTACCTCATTTGACGAAATCTTTGTAAATTTTGGAAAATTTTGACGTATTTCTATCTCAGAAAATAGAGGATTGCAAAGTATGAGTGTCCTTGCTAAGAGGTGATAAAGTACTAAAAACGTTAATCAAGTTCTGATTTTATCACGTGAGTTCTGAGGGTGGAAAATGCAGGGGAAAGTTTGCATTAGACCACGATTCTTATTAGCGTGCGTTAATGTATGATGATTTTCAACTTGATTGAAAACTAAGTTACAGGTAGATTTTCGATTAAACGTTGGGTCTGTTCGGAACGCAACACGAACAGTAATTATTACAACAATGTAAGTGATGGCAATCACTCAAACTGAAAGAAAAAGCTTATCGAAGTCAGTGGAACTGCCAATCATGTCTCTCAGGTACATCTGCATCTTCAATGCGAATAAATTCGCGACCCTGTCCACTTCATGATGTTGCAGGGTGTTCGAGTTAACGATATTGCTCTGGTAATGATATTGCTGCTGTCTTTCACATGCTTCTGTGTGAAAGAGTAGACAGGGTAGTGGGTGTTATTCTTGGCTCATGTGCATTTCCTTTAATTAATACAGTCATCCCCCGAAGTTACGTCGGAATTGGTTCCGAGACCGGCGCCTTTAGTCGAGACAATACGGTGTTGCCGAGTACTCGCAGTTGAGATACCAATTCATGGACGACGTAAGGGCAACTTAATACAACGTAGGTACGAATTGTGCGCTTGGCTTAATATATTGGGTCTGGGGGCAAACGACGTAAGTCGAGACGACGCAAGTCGGAGGATGACTGTATTTTTTAAATATAATCCATTTCCCTCATAACTGAAGAATTTATCATCACCATCACATGGGGAATGGCACAAGGAAAAACCATTGATATCTTGCAGACTTCATCGAGAAGAACACATACGCCGGAATGGAAGAACACTACGCACAATTGGCTTCCGAGTTACTTCGAGCTACTGGAGCGGACATGGACGGGATGACACAAGTCCGGGGACGACGGACATCCGAACACGAACACGAACACGATCTGAACACGAACGAGACGCGAGACGCCCAGAGCCCAGAATCCCCACTCGCCCGAATGCCATCGTATCGGCGACTGAGTGAGACTTGTCGTTCATTTGAGAGCTTGTGGAATGAGGAGGTAAACAGGAACGCAATCGCGGATGAGAGTGGGGCGGTGCTTGACATCTATTCTGTTGCTCCTAATTGTGACACAATTAATGACTGGAACTCGTTCCCATATTCGTTCCCGGTTCATGAACGATATGCCACAAACTTTTGCATTGCTTGGTTTCAAGACGAGGAGAAACGATTCAAAACATATTTAAAGAAAGTTAATCCTGATCGCACCACGAAGTGGAAGCTTTCTTTTCTCCTTACTCACACCAAGGGCATGTCATGTCTAAATTCCGTCGTCATCATGACTGATTTTTTTTTATCGTATGAGCCATTTACGTTGATGACGCAAGTAGATCATGTTTGAGTAGTCCTCGGGAGCTAAATCTGTTATTGGGAAGCTTATTAGTTCGCATCTTCGTCTCAAGATATGAAGTTTAGTGCTGGGTGGAATTCCATCAGAATCACCTATTGAATGTCGTCACTTAATTTTAAAATGTTTCAATATCTTTTTTTTCTTATTGAATGTTATTGGTTACCGCATAAGCAACTTTTTCGCAGTCCTTATTAAAAACGATTAATTGGAAGTCTGCTTTGGAAAATAGCGATTTAAGACTTTGATGTATGAACTCATTCTTTCAATGGCATTGGCAGCCCTTCAGGCGTCTTGATCCACAAGGCCCCTCAGGTCTGCAACGGATGTAACATACGGTTAAGTGCCAGTCACTTACTGGCCTTGATTCATTCCCGAAGAGAACGAATCAAGGAGATGATTTCATCATCTTCTTCTGGATCTGTTCACCATTGTCTCTGCTTCATCATGGATGGGGATGAACATGAATCGCGATATTTGAGTCTTAGGAACTTTGAGTTCTTACTTTGGTCTTCGAGTCTTTGAGTCTAAAGGTCCCGGTTTTTAATTTTCCAAACCTGAAACTAGCAAAATCGGTTTTCGGAGACGTGGTCTTTCCTTCTATTTTCTTTCTGGAGAGAAGAAATAAAGATATTAGCTTTCATGATACCAAGAAGAGACACAAAAGGGATGAGGACAGAGTAATTCGCTTTCAATGTATGTTTTGCCTGACTCTGATCTCGGGTTTCTACTTTGCAAGAAACTTCCAGAAACATGAACTTACAAGTTTGTGTGACACTCTTCTAGGTCATCGGATGATATCACGAAAGGAGAGATCGACGTATTTATCTTCCCCTGGTCTCTTGAAAATGATCGCCATTCTACTCACGGGGATCCTTATCTCCAACGTCTGCCTATTCTACCAGCTGAGAATCGTTGAGGATCAGGCAAAACTTTCAAGTAGACCTATCGTCGCGTTTCAGTGAGTCATTCCTTTTCATGACTTGTGGAAACAGTGCCGATTGCTTGATGCGTCAGAGGGTTTTAATAGAGATGAGCTGGTGTCTGGTGAGAAGATGTCATCGGATGCAGTCTTGGCAGAAGTTCTCAAGTACAAGGAAACACTGCATCGGCAGGAAATCTCTCAGTGGAAAGATATCATCGCGATGGCCACTGCTATCCTCAAGAAGGTGATGCGAAATAATTATGGGGCTTGCGATCTACTTGCTTTTAAAATGGTTGCTGCAGCTGTCTCTTTTCTTCTGCAGGCAGAGATTTCGGTTGACCGTTTACGGTTGAAACAAAGACAGGGGGATCGATCTGATCAAGAAAACTGAGATACCTGCTACTCGTAGAGAACGGAATTTTTTATCATTTCTTTTCATTTTCATGATTATCTTTGTCGCAGGTTTTCCTCTTCCATGATGACCAGCCTTTGTCGGGTGGAAAATCAGACACAAGTTTCATTCTTAGTTTTGTCACATCACTCCATTTAATGATTCCCATGTTCTCTGGAGGCATGGGTTGATCAGAAAGCATTAACTCGAGTGGATTCATTTCCATAAGGGGATTACACGGGAAGCGCATTAACTCATTTAAATTGATTCTCAAAGGAGACATTCATTAAATCAGTCAAGTTAAATGAATATGGCGCTGGTCGCACATGAGCAATGGGATAGAAAAAGGATTTTCTAGTCATGGATGTGGTGAAGGTGACTACGTGCAATTCCCCAAGCAGCATGTTCACGTAAACAAAATATCAATTTTTTGCAAACAATGTAAATTTCTTGCGATTGCAGCGGAGTTTTCGTAGAGAAAGCAGGGACAGCGTCATGTTTGCATGCATTTCTGATGAATTCTCGATGAATTCCTAATGAATTGGTAAGCCTTATAGTGGAGAACGGAGAAAGCAACATTTCTGGACGATTTGCTTGATGCCTTGCGCGATTGTCCAATGGTCTGAGATAATTGCGCTTTTGAGATGGACCATAGAGAACGAAATGCGCTTTTATTCTCAGGTGAATACAATAGCATAATTTAAATAAATAAATAAAAACACGGAGGGAAATTAATAAGTTCTCTGGACCTCTTTCTTCCGTGATACGAGTAAAGTAGTATTCCGCCCTCGAAAATCGTTGAATGCCATCGAACATCATCTGTTCCACTGGAGCTCGCAGACCCCTCAAAGAGAGAAGCACCGCGGAATCCATCATGTAATCACACGGTCGATCTCGGAAGGAAAAGGCGCATTACAGCCGACAGGAAAGACGAGGTAAAACGCTGCCAGCCACAGGTGCGAGAGACTTCGGTCCCGCCTCCCGTGGCTCCGGCCGGCATCCAATTTCCCCATCCCGTTCTAATCTCCCTTTTCCTCCTTTCCCTTTGCTACCTTTCTACTTTGGATGGCCAATATTCCTTTTTTCTTATTTGATTTCTTGTCAATGTGCAGAAGGTAGCGAAGATAATTGTCTATCGAATAACTTCTGACATTTCTCTCTTTTGTCGATTGTAGAGTGGACCTTGGAATTTTTTGATGAATCTGATGATCAGTCGAACAAAATGTAGCTATTGCGGAGTTTTACTTTTCTAACAGACACTCCATTTTTGAAGCTCGGCGCGCCTACAATCGACGGTTCAGTGTTAGTGAAGCACCTTCTCAACATGTTATTCGTTGGTGTGTTGCACATTTTTGTGCCAATAGTGGTAATGCTGATCGACCAGTATCTGGAAGACCTCGCAGCAGTCGCAGCTTGTAACACGTAGAATCAAATAATAAAACTCCAAGGTCCACTTTACAACCTACAAAAGAGAGAAAAGTGATCTCGCCAATATGTCAAATGTTATTCGATGGGCAAATCCGTATACTACTTTTCGGACACCCTGTACCTTGTTCCACTTCCTTCGCTGACCCTTCCGTCCGCGTCAGAAACACGAATGCCATCGATAAAATCAAGGCCAAATCAAGCGGAAATGGAATCCTTTGCATGCGAAATTTTCATTGTTTGAGCCGTCTGGCCTTTGTATGCAAGTGAAAAAGAATGAAAACTGGAGCACTTATCAAATCAAACAATGCTATTTATGGCAACGAGATCGCCCCAATCCTGATAGTTGCGAGGGCGATTCCAAACCGGAAAATCGTGCGGGGATCCATAGATTGGGGATCCGAGATAAATTGGGGATTAAGAAAGCTATTTATATTTAACCGCACTCACGCAAGACGCACAAGCCAGCAATCGATGGAACCTATGCGGGTACCGATTCGATGCGAAATCAATCTATACATTTTTTCTGTCGCATAGAGGGTTCTACCGCGTCTCCAATGGCAACCTTCTAATTCACTGCATATATACCGTACAACGAAGGACCTAAACCAGGCAGATGAGAGTACTTAGATATGTACTTAAGTTGGCATGTCGCCCTAAAATGCAAACTCTAGAATGATCTTCCGGTTGTGATTTCCGAACAGCAAAAATCTGGGGAGCTCGTTGAGCCATTTAAGCTAAACATGTACCCTTAAAATTTCAGTTTTCTTCTTTATTCAAAATCTGCAATTTATGTAACCGAAGAAGCAGAAGCCTCTCCTAAAAATAATATTCAATCTCTTGGAGTGCCGTCAAACAATGTCAGGTGATTTTCAATGAGGACTTTTTCATTTTGGAATCTGCCTGCCACCTTCAATAGTGAAATAGTGAATTGTAATATATTTTAATTCTGGTGGTTAAACTAAATGGAGCCATTTCCATAAAGTTCCCATCTTTGTCCTTTCCTCTCATGAGTCAAAGCGATGTAAAAATGACAAGTCTTTGTCCCGTATGCAAGAACCTATCACTTGATGACCTATTACATGATAGCTATCATGATAGGTATCAGGCGATCAGTCTAAAAGTTGCTAGGTTCCGTATGCAAAAACAATTTATAGGTATCCATCGTGAGGCTTATTTTGATAGGTATCTTCATACCTGTTACTATAGGTATAAAATATATTTTATCCTGGGTACAAGACAATGGATCCATCGTCTTGTGCCCAGGAACAACAATCTGCTCACATGACTGACCAGAGTGTTGTGTGCTGATGTATTCATATGACCCTGTTTACCTGACTAGTGATTGAATTCGATTCCCGTGGCTTGATAGAAAGAACTTTACCGGATTTAAACTATCCCAGAGTGACTGCGCTCGGCACAAGTTGTGACGGTTCAGATCATTAATCGAGGCAGAAAAATGCATCGCAATCCGTAATAAGCAGAATAAACAAGCTCTGGATCATCCGAATGACATTCAGGCGATTAAATGAGGTTACGAGAGAAATTCTATATTTGTACATCAGTTCCCCTACCGAGGACCTTGCCACCGAGGGTCTCTCGGTCTGGCTGGAAGTACCTCCTACTTCCTGCGATTGTCATATTTAGAAACCTTCACTTTCCGCACGGGATTTGAACCCCATTGTGATTTCATTCACCACTCATATGGCTCTTTTCTCTTGCTATGGAAGCACTTATCAGGTAAGACTCGGGTGATCATCTCTTTTATCACACCCGAATCTATTAATCCTTGAAGGGGAGCCAAACGTAACCTACAGAATCGAAAATAACCGGTGTTTTTTATCTTCGCCCAATCGAATGAAGCCCCAATTTTGAACCGTGCCTCCTCCACAATTAACAGGAGTCTCCTTGGACTGCTTAGACAAATGATTTGAGAAATTCGAGTGTTTTCCCTCATGTACCCTAGGGGAAAAGATCAAGTACTGTATAAAAGATACGGGGATCTTAAATTAATCATTCATTCCCCGATTACTCTAAAATAGCTGCTTCATAGGCGCCATCTCGCATCATCTGCGGGAAGCTTTTTGTTCAAATAACTGAGATAGATGTCTCATCCTGAAACATGACAAATGTTGGCTGCCCCCCTAGCGTCAACGTGGGGCCTACATGGACAACCCACTGCGATGAGGGCCCACGCTCCCCCACTCACAGCCAACGTGCACCCAACGTTGTGTCCTACCTAGGACCTCGTCTAAGGTTTTTCAAATCTCTAAAAATGCACCTTGTAAATGCTTAAAAGCATTTACTTGGTAAATCATACAACAGGAGCTCACGATTCACAACTTTAGCAAAGAAAGTCCAACGAAGGGGAGATTCACGGAAAGTGATTCACGGAAACAGCATGTTTATGTTAATTTTACGTAAAATGAATGTAAATTTTTTGTCCATTTTATATCATTTTTACTCAGACCATTGGACAATCGCGCAAGGCATCAAGCAAATCGTCCAGAAATGTTGCTTTCTCCGTTCTCCACTATAAGGCTTACCAATTCATTAGGAATTCATCGAGAATTCATCAGAAATGCATGCAAACATGACGCTGTCCCTGCTTTCTCTACGAAAACTCCGCTGCAATCGGTTGGGAACTTCCATCACTTGCGTAAACGACTTCGTCCGGAATCTTCCCCAACCCGATTCGGTATGAACATGGTGCCGACCGCGATGCTCATCCTGGATTCCTTACAACTATTATACTATAAGAGCATTATCATACTATTGTACTGTACTATACAGGCATGACGTCGAAGATCGAAGGGCTGAAAGGAAAAGTCGAGAATCAGCGGGAAATGTCCGTTGAAAGTATCGTTGGTTTAATGCACATGACCCTATTCCCTTCCATCGAAGATGATAGTTTGGCAATTTATGTAAGGGTCTAAAACGCAGACCACTTTTCTTCGCTTCGAAGAAGACGACCACTATTCACTTTCCTTATGGAGCTCGAGGAAATAACTTTTTGCCAATGACCACTTTTCCTTTGGCCCTTCAAATTTTCTCCTGGAAGCAGTCAATAAAGATTGCCGATGGGTTTTTTTTGCACACATGAATGGGTGCACAGTCACACACATTGATGAAATGGCGCCGTGACCATACAAACGGACCTTTAACCTTTTCGCTCACCAAAAACTGTTTGTAGTTCCGTTACACATATTTCGCCCATAAATTCAGTCACGAAGTGCTTGTGTTGAAGCAAAGGATTCAACCATACATTATGGTATCTATGACAGCCAAATTAGTTTCATTAGAGCTGATATCGTCTCCTAAAAATATTGAAATTAGAGTCTAATTTGCATATTTGGTCAGATTGTTATTCCTTTTATGCAAAAAGAACCCGGAAAGACGAGCAGGAAATATTCCCGACAGTGATGGTTTATCTGATTTCCCAGGGTATCAGACACGACATATGTTTTCAGGAATTATTCATAGGGGGGCTGCCAGGCAGGGGGGCGGAGGGGGGGGGGGGCAGGGGGGGGCCCAAGCGAGTGGAAGAGACACGAAAATGAGGATATAAGAGGGCAATGAGGGGGGAAAACCCCTAATCCTTCTTACTTGCCATGGATCTTTATGGAAGTTCTGGCAGGTGAGAGACAAATGTACACAAGAAACATAGGGGGGCGGTTCCGCTACTCTGTATTTTTCATGGATTTCGCATTACGACTGTCAGACTGGAAAGACCCGAGAGGCTTTCACTTCCTCGCCGTCCGAGAGATGTCGCTCGAATTCACATTCGATGGACGCTTGCACCTTTGGATCGCGTTTCGCATTCGGTCTCCGGATCTGCCAGGTGACGCGTGACTGGCTGTTCCTGACGGCGACTTCGCGAAGGAAACGCAGGCCGCGGGACGTCGAGCGGAGGAGAATCGCGGTAGAAAATAAACAGACTTATTTATAATCGGTGGGATCGAAGCATGGCGTGGCTCTAAGCGCGATGTCCCCTTAATGCAGATGGATCGCTGCGACCTTCAATCGGATTAACCCCTCTTAATCTCCTCTCCGGAAGAGAACGGGATTCGATAAATGCATTTCTCTGTCTCTTTCGAGTTTCCCGGAGCCTTTCACGAGAGCTAGCCGTAACTCGATTCATAGAAGCCTTCGATGGGGATCGAATCTTACGTTCTCGGTCGCAACAAGAAAGAACAGGGGCAATCAGAACGAGAAGAGGCAACAAGAAAGAACGGAGGCAACTCGAGTCGGGATTCTTGCTTTTTCACGCCTGAGGAAACACGGAAGCGATCCTTCTCGAGGTTTCCATTAATGACTCCTATCTCCTGTGAAATACTGCACGCCTTTAAACGTCACCGTGCCGGTGATGCCTTTTGGGTGATTGGTTTTTTTTTTTCCCCCTCAGTTTTCCGCATTTTCTTCCAACAATTTGTACCGTTTTATTTTTTTTTACACGTGATTTCCTTCCCCGCTCGAATTTCATTTTAGAAGGCTGCTTCTCGTCTGTCGTACCAGGTTCGGACCAAAATATAGATAGATTAGAGAAAGGAAAATATTGCCTCGCATGATCAAAAACTTAAAACCCCCTTTTTTTGTTAAACAACATTCCGAATTCCGAATGCGTCTAAGGTAAAAATAATTTTAAAATACTGGTAGTACTTTTCTTGGACCAAACTAGCTGAATGCTGCGATTTTCCCATTCTCCAGACCTTTCCTCTGAGTTACACGAAAATCTGTTTTCTCATTAATCCATTGAGAAATCCGTTTAAAATTAAAATTAAAATTTTCCTTCGGATTGAGTCCAATCTCTTCATATCTCGACCCAATGTCGTCGATGTTTTGGCCTCAATTCGTTTTTTTTTTGTTCTCTTGGATGAAAAAAGCCAAGCCCATGAGAAATCAATATATTATTTTCTGAACATTCCATTAACTCTTTCCAAACGCATTTTTCCAGCGCCACGATCCTCCCATAGGAAGAAAAAAAATCTTTTTCTTTCCTCCTTCATATGTGAGAGGATCGCGTCTGGCTCTCTGCGTAGTCATTAGGCTGATGAGCCCAAAACACCACCTTTCAACCTGGCGGAATGACAAGAAACAGACTGACGTCTTAGATCAACCCGTCATCAGGCCCGCTTTCCCCCCCTTTTATTTCCTTCCTTCTTTCCTTTCTTTCTTCCCTTCATCGATCCGCGAAATTAAGACGTTCGGATCTCTCCGGCGTCAACGGGAGTAAGAATCGTGTGGGACCACAGACAGCGAGGAATAAAAAAAAAAACTTGGAGGCTTTAAGAGACACGAGGCCTTTAAAAATCCATTATCTTTCTTGTTTTTTTAAGTACTCATCTCCAAGATCAGGAGATGAGGGACCTCTGACCTTTCCCCTCACAATTTTCGGTATTTCAAGGACTTCACTCACGTCACGAGCATTAGGAATGACTAAATATATATGTTTTTCCCTCCCACAGAGAATCGCCAATAACCACCGAGAGGAATCGTCGCAGTCCCAATAACACCTTCTCTATTCAAGGACGAGGTCAGCCAAGAGTTTAAAAAAATGCTGGAACCGTCCATAGGAAGTGTGAAATCAGTGCAGTTAGCCCGCACCACGGAGTCCTTGAGGCCCGATTCCATTCACCTGCCTTCATTCCTCACGTATATTCGAGTGCTTCACACCCCAACGAACAAACAACTGGGCTTTGGAGCCTCATTTACGAGCGTGGCCATTCATGACCAGTAATTCTTCCTGCATGTCAGTGTGTCTATTACCAGAGGTGTTCATGGACACGGAACAAGTCATTTTTTCTTTCTTTTTGTCTCCAGGCCGCAATTTAGGCTTTTTCTTCGGTCAGTATTTTGAGGCACCCTGTGGTTCTGAGCTCGACAACACCGGAAGAATCCATCGCAGGGATTTCAAATCCGTTCCAGCCGTTTTTTACAGGCATCCTGGGTAATTTTCGACAGCTTTCCAGTAGTTTCGGTACTTATTCAATCGCAGGTACTCCTATCAGTACTGGCAATGATGCGAGTGTATCACGTCTCACTTCCACAGATTGAGTCATTACGTCATTAAAAGTAATTGTCGGTAATGCCAAAACCAGCTCATAAGGAAAATCCAGGCAAAACTAGTCCATCTGTATCGCATTTATCAACGTCGGTTCGATCTGCACCCCATTTGTCAAAGTCGGTACCATATTTGTCAAAGTCTGTTCCTCATTTATCAAAGTACTTATAATTTATCAAGTGCTGGTACCTTTTCCCTCCATGCTCGGGCCTTCGATACGCGCCGAAAAGCAAATACCTGCACCGAACCATGCATACCTGTATTTATTTTTCTCATTCGGCTTCATCTACTTCTCGGCATATTCCTCGGCCGTGCTGAATACCTAAGACTCCAAACAGCACGTGGCCGAAGCGAGACGAGTACCAGATAGAGGAAATCGATTGAGTCGTTTTTGTTCTCGGCGTACTCTCGGCGAAATCGAGCGTGCTTGAAAGCATTGGGGAAAGTATTGGAATTAAGTTTGGACACGGAGAGAAACGGGAGAGGAAGAAATGATGCCGATTTTGGCGTTCATGCGAGGACGCGAGGGTGGGAAGTTGTTTCATTTTGAACCGCGGTTTTAGGTTTTACGGTACTATTCTGACCGAATCCGGTTCATCGTGTGTAGCAAAATCGGATTAATTGCGTTTTATCCGGGCGCTTCTCATCTACCCCGACGGGCCTGTCAACTCCGTCTTGTGAGCATTCAGGGGGCAAGAGGGGCAAGGGGGGCATGGGGGGCAGGGGCGAGGAGGGTTATCGGAAATGAAAGGGAAATGACCGTGGCGTAGCCCGAAGCCCGTGGCAGATGAAGGGAGAAATTATGGTCTCCGAGGCGCCTTTCATGACAAGGCGAATGCGAACGAAAATCACCAGGGAAAGATCGGAGAGGATCGAGGGAAGAGAGAGGAGTGTTTCCCGGGTTTTTACCTCGAGGTCCGAGGTCGTTAATGATGGGTCTGGGCTCGGGGTTCGGTCCGGGGTACCCTGTCATCAGGACATGCAAAATAATCCCAGGGACATTACATGACAGGGGATTTAATCGCGTCATTAAAATCCGCCCGGCTACCATCATCATCATCGTGGAATGAAATTGTTCTTTGTCCTTTCTTGCGGATCATCGCCCGTGAACAATCTCTCTCTCTTCTGTTTATTTCCCGACAGCATTTCCGCTTTTCGATATCCCATTGTTTTTTATCGGAGACAAAGACGATCTGCAATCGCGGATGACTTTTTTTCCCCCCCGTCGATCGAAGCTGAAGAGAGTTGCATCACGTCCGTCGATGACAGGCACCCCCCTCTGCCCCCCTTTCCCCTCCCCCCCCCCCCACGCCCCCCCTTCCATTCGTCATGCACGGAGAGTACTTAAAGGGACTCGCTGACACGAGGGAATGGTATGATGAAGGGTCTGCCTGAAAGCCACCTCGTCCAATTGCCTCTTTCTTCAATTGCTCTTCCCTTCAATTGCCGGCTTCGTGACATTCATGAAAACGAATCACGCGCGCTAAAGAAGACGCATGGAAATTACCATCTATTTCTATTTTTTCTTCTTCCTTCGTAATGCACTCATTATCAGTGACATCGGGTAGGGGGGGCCCTGATCTCACGAGGCGATTGAGACGGATGAGCCTTTTTTTTCGTAGGTCGTGTATGCACTCGGGACGGGGTGATCCATCAGCCCCCGGTCGCAGCCCATTCCTGCGGCTTTTCAATCAAGAAAAGTGTCGTCGAAATGGCTCACTTCCGCCCCTTTTTCTTGTCCGATGCCCCAATTCGTTCGTCGGTGCTCGAGAATTTGTTGCGAGCGGCACTTTGGCAAAATTCAATTACCGGTCCCATTACGAGCATGACAGATCCCTTCCCCGCATGCTTTCCAGGTGCTTCTGCAATCTTTTCAACATCTGCACAGGCTTCTCCCGTCCGTGGACGCGAATGGATGAGTTGTTTTCGTCTCACGATCAGGAAGACGAGTTCAGACAATGAGAACACCAGGTAAATGAAACACTGGATAAAAGAGAAATAAAAAAACCAAGAATTTCGCCAGCGAGGATCCAGATCGGACTGATCTGGACTGCCACCTACGCGTCCTCCTCAGTCGACAGCGTTTCACCAGAGGGACGACAGATGGCTCTTCTCAGACCTCCGCGACGGCGGGGCGAGAGCGGGCGAGGGCGAGGGGCTCACCGCGTCTTCGAAGGAGCTCAAAGGCAAGGTAGGTGGGGTTATTTGTATGACAGGAGAGGGGAACGTATGGGTCGTCAGGCGAAGGGGAGAAATACGAGAGAATCGACCTACATCGTTCGTTCTGCCGGGCCAAATTTTCAACGGATGAGATACGAGGGGAGGAAATAAAGCCCGGCCTCAGGATCGCATCGTATCATATTGTGTTACATCGTCTGCGCCCCTGACCCCTCGTGAGGTATGAAGAGGGGGGGGGGGGATCGAGGGGGGCTA
>CAJPEV010003542.1:0-27524 GCA_905338385.1 Darwinula stevensoni | reverse complement strand
AGTCTGCTAGGATGATTTGGCTAGCCCCCTTGAATTTATGGGTTTGTTTCCATATGGGAAATGTTATTCCATATTGAATACTATTGGCAACCAAATTTAATACTGTCATGGAATTTCTTGTTTAAATAATATTGATGCTGTTACTTTTATATCTTTGATATTGTGGCTAGTAGTTAAAATCTAAATATGAATTTTCATATAAATTGGAAACATCTACGCATCAGCAAAAATATGAGACATGTTCATGATTGACATATTCTGGGACTTGTCCTGTATCCTAAATTGAGACTGCATGTTAGTACTATTTGATGAGTGCCCACCTCTGATGTTGAAACCATTCAATTTACTGTTTTGTATGTATCTCTGTATCAAAACAATAGACCTGAGCTATTTGGGAAACATGAAGGGATATGTTTAGGACAAAAAAAAGTTTTTTCAAGTAAAATGGCAACCATGCTACCTCCCATCAACATATACAGCCATGTAATGGGCAATGGAAAAAAAGTTTTAGGTCCAAGAACATCTCTGTCAAACATCAACTGCATCTGACTATTCCTTAAAAATTTATGACCAAACAAAGTCAGATGATTACAAGTCACCATCCAAATTTGTTTGACTATCTTCTGAATGGACTCTCAGATGCAGCTGATACATGTAGAGAGACCATCCCCTTCCCCTCTGTGTATCATGTCTGTTGTTTGTGTCTGCTGCATGTCCAATTTTTTTTTTATTAAAAACAAAATATTGCTGCCAATTGAAATTAACTCCTTAAGTTGGGAATTTTTCAGGCAGAATTCTACCACTGGAGTCAGAAATTATTTTCATGGGAGTAACAATTAGTGTTGGTGAGAAATTTACCACTCTTTCCCAAAATTTACTCTTACTTTTCTCAGGTTTCAAAATTATATTTAACTCAAAATATAACAAGAAAAATAAAAAGGCAAATCCCCTTGGGGAACATTTTACCATGACAGATATACAGGGTGCATCAGCTATTTGAGAACAAAATTTGACTTTGAGGAAAACAAAAATATTCAGTAGAAAAACCAATATATTTTCATAGAATTTGGTACACATGTTCTTACATACACATAGCAAAAGGCTATTTAATAAAACCGCCTTCAACCTCGATTATGGCCTCGATGTGGCTTCTGAAACGACTACATGCATTGATCAGGTGATCCTTATTTATGTCTGCCATAATGTCCCCGATGGCAGCCTTCAACGAGTCCTTGGTATTATGGGCATGCTTGTTGGTCTCCCTCTCAACGACGCCCCAGACGTAGTAGTCCAGGGGGTTTAAATCAGGAGAGCTAGGAGGCCAAATGTTAGGGGTAACATGATTGTGAAAATTTTCAGCCAGCCACTCCTGGGTCATGCAGGCTGTGTGAGAGGGAGCAGAGTCTTGCTGGAACACGTACGGCCTCCCCCGAGCCACTCCCTCAATCCAGGGCATGACAAACATGTCCAGTGTCTCGATGTAGGTGGCTGCATTGACCCTAAGACCTTGCAGGAAAAAGTGGGGAGGCATGGCATGGCCCTCATTGCTCACGACCCCCAAGACCATCACAGGCGATGGGAACTTGCTGTGCATAACAGTGGGGACCTCAGTGGGGTTAGAGCAGAGCCACCTGTCATTCCTCCTGTTCACTTTTTGATCTTGATCAAAGTTCATCTGGTCATCTGAGAAGAACCAGAGCATGTTGGGCTCCTTGGGGTGCTTGAGTTTGTTCAGCAAGCGCTTTGACTGGATCACACGGTTCTCCCGGGTTCTATCGGACATGAACTGCCCTCTTCTCATAACATAGGATTTGTACCTGATGTCTTTGTGCACCACGCGTCTGATTGTTGACTCCGACACATGGAACTGATTGGCAATGGCCCTCATCGACTTGCTGGGGTTCTCGTTGATGATGCCCTGGACTTGCTGGACAAACTCGACTTTCCTGACAGCGTCTGACCGTTGAGAATGTTTTTTTCTTTTGGCCACTGAAGACACATTCCTGCCAGAGGCCAGGAGCTCTTTTCTGATCTTAAACATGAAGGACCTGGCGACATATAAGAAGGTTGCAATCTCTGAATCTCCATGGTTGGCGGCTAAGGTGACGAGAACGGCATGCCTTTTCATTTCCTGCGTTAGATTTGAAGCTTTCATGTTGGGGCTGAAAAAGAAATGAAATATTTAGTTACAGTTTAGGCCACTTATGGCTCTCTAAAAATTGTGTTCTCAAATCACTGACACACCCTGTACATGTCATACAATGTCAGGGGTTAAAGGCATCTTCTTGTCATGAATTGGCTCATTTGTGCTTTCAAGCCTTCTGAGATTTGCTTGGTGATTTTTACACAGATAGTGGGATTGGACACCACAGAGGGAGGCCTTGGTGTTAGTGTCTGCAATGAAAATAAGTTACATGTATGGGAGACTAAGCGTGGCACTGTCCGGGTGAGTCCAATCACACCATTCTTTCTTGCATGTTTTGATTTTCTCATGAGGCTCATCAGATGGCTGGTTCTCTTATAGCGAACCCTCTGTGGACACATGGGGGATGTGTACACATGCCACTTTTTCCCATCGGGTGTGGTGATTCTGAGTGGAGGTGCAGACATGCAGTTGCGCATATGGTCTGCTGAGACTGGTGAATGTCCAGTTGTCCTTGTTGGACACATTGGTGCCATCACTGACACAGCTATCATTGATCGAGGACGCAACATCATCTCTGTCTCCAAGTTTGTTTCCATGATACTTTTTTAAGGCTCCAAAGTTAGTAAAAATCATCATGGGATCTGGCTTTTTCCCATATTTTTCCCTTCCTCACTGCTCACATTTTTATAGATGAACTTCTAAATTAAGCTTGTGCCTAAGACAGATACACAACACTCAGTCTTGTAAAGAAAGCCTGGCAACCATCCCTGTCAATGCTAGTTACAGACCTGAATATAGAATTAAATTAAATTTGGTGGTGGACTCACATTTTTCTGTCAAATACTGAGTTTCTTGCATTCAAACTTGTTCCCTTCTACTCCACCCTGTATTTCTCAGGAAAACCCAACAGTATATTTGTTATTATTCTTGAGTTCCTGAGAGCGGGAAAGTCTTTCAAATCCCCTTAGTTAACCCCTCAAGCCATTTTCATGTACTCAATTTCATGTACTATTTTGCAGTGCCATTTATAAACTGTCATCATTTTGCCATTTGTTGTCTGATTTTGGAACTCATTGAAACTCTGTGCAGAGCATGTTCAGAAAAATATAGCAACTCCAATCTGGACAGAATGGCTATTCTAGCTGTGAAAATCTAGAAGAGTTATAGTATAAATGTATGCTTTTTTGTCAGAGTGTTTAAAAACAGAATGCTTGAAGGGTTAAAAGGGGAAGGCCATCTCATGTTACTTTAGGCAACTATACTGGTTAGGATATTCACATGTGTGATATTGCATCATAGCAAACTCCTCTAATGACTGACATGAATAGTCAAAACGGAGAATTTCTTTCTTAGCATGGTCAACTTCTTGTCTTAGTAGATGGTTTCCAATTAGTAAATTGATGTACCAGGTCACTATCTTTTAACTGGCTCCATCTTTCATAGAACCACATAGAATAGGTTGAAATCCCTGGGTCACAGAAACTTCAAGCAATAGACTAAATAGGAAATTGAGAATTTTGAAGTCCATTGTGTGTGATGATATGTCATGCCCATCCTTCCATCTGAGCCTCTGCAGGGATGGAACTGCACGATTGTGGGACTGTGGTGAGAGCCGATGCCTTGAGATCCTTCATAATGCACATTCAGTGGTGAATGCCTGCTCCTTGCATGCTTCCCCCTTGCTCATGAACAAGTCTCCTTCCACACCTGTCAGTGAGTATCCATTAGTCATAAGCCATTTTTCTTCTTTACTTTCTGCTGCAAGACACTTTCCCATATCTTCAGCCTTTGAAAGTAGCCTGAGTAATGATGGGAACAAGGATTCCCTTGGCAACTGTTTGAAATTCAGCCTCTACAGGATATGACAAAAAACATGTATATACAGGGTCTTGCATAACCTTTTGCTAGGGGGTACAATTTTAAATACAAATAGAACAATTGTAAGTTATATATTAATTTAAACCTTTATTCAACCTGAATACAGGAATGCATCAGTATTTTGTGTGACTGCCATTGGCCTCACATACAGCCCTCAAATGTTGAGAGCATAATTTCAACAAATTTTCAAAAAGTTATGCTTCATTTTTCATTTAACAGAATAACATTTTGGACGTTTTGCAGGACAACCACTTCAGAGTTTTGGTCAGAACCAAGCTCACTAATCATCATGCTTTCTATTTTTTTCTTAAAGCCATTATTGGTATGGTATCATTGTCTGATTAGCTTTCCACGCCAATTTGAAATTATTTTTTGTAACTCGACAGCAGCTTTTTTTCTTTGTCTTTTCCCACTGGTCTCCATCACAATGTTATTCCTCACTTGAGACAATTTTTCCAGCCTGCCATCATAAAATTTCGTAAAACGAGATTCGTATCCTTTGTTCCAGTTGTCAGTAACTCAATCTCTCACTGCGATTCAGTGGTGAGATAATCACTTTCAATTGATAAATGTTACACCTGCTTCCCTTGCTTCTTGATAGGTGTAAGCTCAAATGCGCTCCATCACACGTTGCCTTTCGTCATCGCCAACCACCCCAGTGATTATAATTTTCAATGACAAATATGAAGTCAGAATAAAATTAGCTTTTAAAATATGTATAACACTCATATTTTTTATGCTTCATAATTGTTGTAACCCCCTAGCAAAAGGTTATGCAAACACACTCGCTATTGTCGTGCCTTTGACGCTCCATTACCAGGATAGTGATTCATTCAATAATTTATTTTCAAAGTGGAAAAAAACCTATTAAAAGTATGTGCCCATCAGAATGTGTATCAAGAGAGAACAAACCGATATTTTCATCAGAATAATTACTCACATTGTTTCTTGTTTGCCTAACTTCAAATCTCTTCATAATCTGCCCTGATGGGTTATATTTTGAATAGTAGGACATGTACTCAGCAATTGAACTGGTATTTCTACTCAAAGTTTCAATTTTCTTTAGTTCTCTCCTTCATTGAATCAGAAAAGTTTCCAGAAAAAGCACCTTTTCAAAAAATGTATGCTCCCAGGGCATGTATCCAAAACTTGACATTTTTCTTGAACTCAGAATCTCAGTATCCATGTCACATTTCAGCTTTCCATGTTTATCCGTTTGACTGAAGCAAAAAAAAAATATTTGAAAGTATCTCCCCCTGAAGTTTGTGCCCCCAGGACATTTACCTCCAAAGCCTGAATTTTTCTGAATTCAGATTCTCAAAAGGTATTTATGTATCAAGGTTCACCTTTCTATCTCTGGCCAATTCGCTAGGACAAAAAAAAATTTTTTGAAAACGTCACCCCCCAAAAGTATGCCCCCATGGCATGCATCTGAAACTTGACATTTTTCCTGAAATTTGTGTCTCCGTAGGCACGTCCATGCCAAATTTCAGCTTTCCCTGTCTCTCTGTTTGACTGAAGCAAATATATATCAGTGAAAACATCTCCCCCCAAAATGGGTGCCCCCAGGGCATGTACCTCCAAAGTCAGATTTTTTCTGAACTCTGCATCCCAAAAGGTACATGTGTACCAAGTTTCATATTTCTAACTTCTCTAGAACATGGTTAGAATTAGCATCAGTCAGTCAGTCACGATCATCTATATATATTAGATTTTTCTTTCACTTAAGCTTTTATGCATCCTTTAAACCTAGTTAGCTCTATTACTTTTAATTAATTCTAATGAATTTATAAATATAGGCTTTTGTGGGGCTAGCAAAATTTCTGTCAGGAATGAAAACTGCAAAAAAATTATGTCCTGGTTACATTGATTTTTCTCATTTTTCTTGAGTCCAATATGAGCAGAGTATTTTGAAGAGCTTTTGAAGTTTCATGCAAATTGATATGACCAAAGCAAGACAATTAGCAATTATTCAAAAGAAATCAGATATTGAAATTGGCTAGGGAATCAAATCCCTTATAGGTGTGCTATCCTCCTGCCTCATTCTCTGATGAAGACCAAGGGAAAATCTGAGTAAACTCTGAGTAAACTTTTAGTTTAGTAGTTTAGTTTAGTAGTTCAGTACTTATTGATTCATCTGTCATTGGTTGGAATAAATCTCATCTCATATTGTTTCATCTGCTAGAAAAGGCCAACCTAAAAATTTAATTTCAATAGAAGTTTGATGATATGCAGACCACTGAGAGGGGGGGGATGTTCACCTCTCCTCTATGGGAATGACCTCATCTCTACCTTGTTTAGTTTCATTTTCCAACTTCTTAATCATTGTTCATAGTCTTGCCTTGGAGCAATGAATTTATAAGAGAATTTAAGGAAAACTTGGCCATAAATGCTCAATGTAGTTTCATGAAAATAGTTCCTGTGGCAGCAAAGATAAAAATATGTGGTTTTTTCCTTATACCCTGTGTATGCTGCATTCAGGAAATTATTGTTGAATGATTTCAGAAGTTGCACAAAAACCATTTACAATGGAGATCCCAGATTGGCAGCCTGTGCAGGATATTGTTGTGGAAATTTGGACTTTGACCAAATAAATAATGAACCTTCGCTGACTTCCTTTGCTTCAGTTTGCTGCCTGAGTTTGAAATTTGTCAATGTCCTGTCATTCCTTGTTTTAACATTTTATGAGAAGCTGTGAAAAGACTTTCCCATATGGTCCAAAAATCTTGAGTGCTGTATGATTTGAAAAGTCTGTTCATCTTTTCATGAGCAGTGGAAAGTGTACTTCCATAATGTTCAACCCTCCCTGTACTCTGGGAAGGCTGCACACAAGAAAAAAATTTGCTCACAAAATTGTTTAAGATTTGTACTAATTAGTGGCTCTTCCTTTTGATTCATTGCTATGTTGATTCTTTTATATGCTATTATACTGAGAACGGATGCTCAAAGATGAAGATCCATAGGGAAGGGCCATTGAAGTGATTCTCTTCTGGAGGTTTCAATCAGCTGGTGATTGATGATCTAGACCTGACATTATTGAGATTCTGCCTGATTGGGAAAGACTTAGGTGATGGAAATATTTTGTGTCATTCCCAGGTGATAGGGAAGTGGCTACAGAGGGAAAGATGCTGCTGCTGGCCTGTGAGGCAGGGAACCTTCAGGCATTGGATGTGCGAAACCGGGAGCTCCTCTTCACATTTCCCTGCCCTGATGCAGCCAACTGTGTGGCCTGGCTCACTGAGCACCACTTTGCAGTTGGATGCCAGAATGGAGATGTGTTGCTTGGGGACATCCGCAGCAGCACTTTGTTCCCTGTGCTGGCCTTCACTGACTCTGCCAGTCCAGCCCTGTCCCTGCTTCGTTGGGGAGAAGGGAACCGCTTGTTTGTTGGGCGCTCCGATGGCACTGTAATTGGCTACTCATCTGACCCAGCTCAGCCCAAGCTCCAGCTTACTGGGTCTGACTGTGATTCCATCTATGGCCTGAGTCAGGATTCCTTCCATGTCTATACAGCCTGCCGTGATGCTACCATCCGCAAGTACAAGATTGACTCACTGTTCTGAGTGGTCTGGAACCAGGAAATGATTTTGGACTGTGATTTTTCTCTGCATTCTGGGGACATCCAAGTGCAAAATTCTCAATATGTTCAGTTTTCTCAATTGCTTATGTTCATAGAATCTTATTATTATATCAACCTCCATAAGCTTCAAGATGCCACTGTCAAGAGCTGTTTTTGACATTTTCTTCCTAAAAAGAGTGGAGCATGTTTCATGGTTCATGAAAAAGAACTGGAATACTATCCTCTGGGAATGGAAAAGTTGTAAGTTCAAATTGTGGACATGGCAACAAGCAATTGACTAAGCTTCATTGCTTATGGTTGCTGTGATATCCAATGCCTTCATGGAACTAATGTGGTGCTCACTTACTTGGGAGAAACTGTTAATGTCAAGCCTTTACTTGTCTCCTTTTTGTGTCTAATATAAATAGGAAAAACTTTTCCTCCTCTTGTTGACCCCATAGGCCTCACATCTTTGTGCATTCATCATATGCTGGTCATATTTACCATTTTTGAGTTCACTACTTGCTGTTCTCTTCTACCATGTTCATCTGGTCATGGCATTGGATTACTATGGGCTTTGAAAGAAGAAATGTTTCGTGAGTGAGGATATGGTTCCATCTCCTCCAGGCACATATGATGCCTGCAGTACTTCAAGTCACCCTAGAGTTCTTATTCATATTTGTTTGAGTGTCTCTGTGAGTGAGTCATAAGATCTGATCCCTCTTCATCAGGGTCTGTTCACATGTTTTTTGACAGGAGTGGACAATGGCAGTGAATTTGGTTCGTGGAACCCTCCTCAGATTTGGGAGACAAGGGGGTTATGTTGCCCTTCAGAGACGAGGCTTTGCTGATGCACCACAGATGGCTTTTACTTTCGCTGCACCAAATGGGGTAAGTTGGAACTGTTACCTTGAATCTAACTGTATCTGGGTACGAGACTCATGTTATGCACAAAATTATTTACATATCAGGGAAACTTTAGAAACCCATCAAGCCACTGAATTTTGAGCAGATGTAGCAAGAATGATTGAGTCCAACAGTAAAAGATTTGAACAGTCTATGTATTTCCTTGTAGCCCTTTTAAGTTTAAGTGAACCCTCCTTTCCATACAGGAAGGCCTTATATTCTCATTCTGTGTCTGTGTCTGCCTGTCCCCACTTTTGCTGTCTGGCAATCATGTGACACTGTCGCTGAAAAAATTTGTAGGGAGCCACATCAGGGCAAGGTATGATTCAGTTGATTTTTGGTCAAGTTTTTGACAAAAATAAGCTTGTTATCTCTTTTTTTTTTTAACCCTTTGGTGATTTCTGGGGTGATATATCATCTTAGAGACAAGCTTATACTTTTTTTGCTTTTATTTTCTCATGAGGTGTGTAGTAGGGTGGTCCAAAAAAAGCACTTTTTTTTTTTCAACTTCAAATTTTTTGTCTTAGCCCCTCATCTTTGTACACTTCCAAATAGAAGCTTCTGTGCAAAAAATCTGCTCAATTGGAACATATTTAAAGGTTGCTCAAAGGATATTTAGTTTTCGTCATTATAGCGCTGGCAGTGTGGTGTTGCAACCAGACTTCTCTCACAGTTTGTGAGTGAGTGCTCCTCCTTGGGGGGGTTCACCGTTGCAAACTGTCATCATTGCCTAGTTTCTCCATGCTTCTGTTGTGACTTTTTGCTTGATTTGCAAAAATGCTGCTAAACAAACTTAGAGAAGGTATTGTTTCTGTTCATCATATTTTGTGGTGATTTTGCCCTAGTCAAGGATCAACTTCAATGTCCATTCAGGGTAATGATGGACAAAACCTTCTAACTGCACTCATGTACTGTTCAATGTCAATCCATGTAGAAGGCAGTTCAAGTAAAAACCATTGATCAGTATCAACTGAGATGAATAAGAACATTGAGAGTGGGGACATGAAATCTCTCATTTATATATTTTTGGATCATGATCAGTCCATTTTAAGCTACTTGTTTTTTCTTCTTTCTCCTCCTCCAAAATATTTGATAGGCAGATAGATTTAATAGATAGATGCAAAGAAAAAATATATATCTTCCAAATATTTTATAGCATGTCATTTTTCTCTGCATTGGTCACTTCATTCAAGAATAAGCACAATGCTACTAATGGTTCTTACTTATGGGAACCTTATGGCAACCTTTGTGACCTTCTCATTCTCAGATTTTTATGACTTAAGTCTTCAGCATGTTGAGATTGTTAATTGGGGCTGATGCAGAATCTAAATATGAAAACCTGGCTTTCATGTAAATTAGCTGTATATTGTTTTTTACTTTTATTTTATGAAATTTAGTTTTTAATTATTTTATTATTCTTGCTCTTTCCCAAAACTTTAAGACTTCTCAAGCAGTCTTCCACATGAAAATTCCTTATATGACAGGGTGTGTGATTCTATATGATCATGCATGGTCATATGGTTGCCATATATCACCATATATGTATTCATATATTAACAATTGTATGGTGTATAATATATTTTATCAATACTTGCATTGCAATATTAAGTGTGATGGCATCATGTCTGATATGTGGTGAATATCCATAGATGAATCTTATGGTTGTAAGTAAAACATAGCATGAGGTAAGTGGTGTATTTTGGCTGAAGAGTCAGGGGAGACAGGGCAGCAGAGTGGAGGCACCAAGCCCTGTCCCAGGGATGCCAGGGGGGGCAGCCTGTAAAATATGCCACTGCATGAGGTTGTTACCCATGAGGGCAATTGATCTTCATATGCCTCTGCAACTAATTTTTAATGCACCCATTATATTTTACTTGAAATATTGGCTATGTATAGCCTTTTAAGTAATTTGCAATAAGTTTGGTTTCGAACCCACCCAGCTTAAAATCCTAGTTGGAAACAGCTATAATTTCCAGCTGGACTACAGTTGGAAATTCAGACCCATTCCAATTGAGTAATAGCTGGAAAGTAAAGTCATCACCAGGTTGTTCCTAATTGCAATACACTGGTGGAATGAGAATGTTTTTGTTGGCTATTCTTGCTGGAGGTCCATCTACAGTAGCAGCTGAATTTCAACTGTAAACTCAGCTGTATTCCAACTGGAGGGTCCTCTGTATAAAATTATAATGGTAAATTTCCAGCTGTGAAGCAACCTGTACATACCATTTTTCAGCTCTTTGCCAGCTGGAAAATTCCATTTGGGATTTCAAACTGAGCCCTACCTTCCCTAGGTAGCATGAGCATATCGTGAATAGAAAAAGTGTGGGAGGGTGGGGCATGGGAACTCTGGGACACTGTTATCATGCATTTCATGTGTCTTTTCCTTTGTATTCATGCATTTTTTGTTGTTGTAATGTGGGGGGTACATGCTGTGCCATGCCTTCATTCAGCAATTCCTTCATTAGATTATTTCAGAAAGAAATACTGTTTTTGTTCCCATCTATCTTGCGAGTTGTCAGTCAAAATGAAGATACTCTTACATGAGAAAGCCAAGTTTTGTCATGAAATAACATTACTGATGAAAATACTTGTGAAGGTTCAAGTCTGTAATATTGAGATTTTCACCTTCATTAACAAGGGTGCATACATTGAACACCATGAAACATGAGTTCTTGAAGTAAAGTATGATGACTTGCATATGAATGATTATACAGTATTTGATGGATTATGGACCCTTTTTGGATACAGGCATGTTTGGGGTAATCTCACCATACATAGATATGACATAGCTTATGTGGACAGTATATGGTGCATTTGTATGAGCCAATACATGAAAATGTATGGGGTCATATATTTTCATTCTTATGGGATTTAATGCAACTTGTGTCAAATCCCATATATGGTCATATATGCCCCATATATGTTGCACTGGCTAAATATATGGCCATTTCATATATGGTCTTATATGAAATTTTCACATGGGTTGTTGCACTTTCATGAATTTCTCCTTTGATTCCTCTTTGTTTGAAGTAGTTGAAAATAGTTTAAGTGCTTTTAACTTTGATGGCAATTTATCTTCAAGAATCTCTCTCAAAGACTGTCCAAGGAGCCTGTTTCAGAATTACTTCAGATCTTTGGAACCCTGCCTCTTCTTTTCACTCATTTTGCAATAGCATAAGGGGAAAAAAAAATTAAAAATTGCAGCAAACATTATTGCATGCACCAAAAAAAGTTGGCAATACATTATAGATCATTGGTGACATAATAGATAGTGGATATCCTACAAGGGCAATTGTCCTGAAACTTGAAGTTCATTGAGCTACCTCTAAATTTCAATCAATTGAGTAGAACATTTGCATGTCCTATTCCTTTGGGATATGTACAAGAATGGGAGGGTAAGACTTGAATATTTAAGAAAATAGTTTTTTTGGACCACCCTAGTGAGCAGGGATCTTCAGATTCTTGCATAGTTCTATCCAAAGTGACACATGTGCCTAAACCTCTGTAGTTGCCTCTATAAATTGCTGAGAGTGGCCTTGACCAAGACAGGTCAAAATGTGACACCTGGGCTTCAAAGAGGCCTCAACTCATGGTAGGCATTACCATGAAGCTGCTTTTTTGTAGAGGCAGAGTGGCTTGTCAGACCCCTGTGCAACCCCTTTTCCTTGGGGAAAGAATGTAAATGAGCATTCTCCAGTTGTCTGCCATCCAACTAACTCAATTCCTCCTGGGACTGTAGCTATTACCACTTGAGCATCATGGCTAATCTGGCAAGAACCAATATCACATGTTTGAATAATTTTATATTTTGCACATTTTTCTTGCAAGGTTTTGCTTGCCAAATTGTGGCAAAACTGAAGTTATTAATTTGTCATGCTTCCCAAGAACTGGAAACTCCATTGTTGAGATCACTGACCATTGGCAACACCTAACTTCATTTTTTTAATCTAAAAAATTAGACCCTTCATTCCTGAAGGGTCTCATTTTTGTAATAGGCATGATGATAAGGGAAAATACCCATTTGCCAAGTGATCTTATCCTGATCTTTAGGCCATTCATAGTTCTTGTAGGCAGCAAGACTATAGAAAAGTAAACCAGGCCATCCCTCACAGTGAAACAGAAAGTAAACACGAATCATTTGGTAGGAAATGGAAAAAGTTGAGCAGAGAGAAGTTGTTAGCATGGACGTCCAAGCTCATCTGTTTCCACAAATTGGAAAATGCAACCTTGGGTATAATGACAATTTTTCCTTGTCCAAGCTTCAATGAGGTCATACACTGTTTTCGGATTGAATTGGTACCCCCCCTAGGAGCGCTTCCATCAAGTATAGGCAGGACACCTTGTGGGAGGAAGGTGAAGTATTAATAGAACCATCCAACAACCATGTGGAGCATCAGGCTATACACTGTATTCGGATTGAATTGGTGCCCCCCCCCCTAGGAGCACTTCCATCAAGTATAGGCAGGTCACCTTGTGGGTGGAAGGTGAAGTATTAATAGAACCATCCAACAACCATGTGGAGCATCAGGCTTGACATTTAGAGGATCGTCTGGAAAGCTTGTGCTTTCTCCATTCTCCACAGTAGGGGGGTACCAATTCAATCCAAAAACAGTGTAACCAAGTTGAACTATATATATCTGGACACTATGAAGTGCAAGTCTGGGAGAAGGTTCCTAAATGTTCACCCTACAAGAGCACAGAAGCTCATGCTTTCTTTGGTATAGGTGCACAGCAGGATAGACTCCCACCTCTCCCATGAAAATAGCCCCTCAACTGAAATCATATTTGGGTTGTCTTAGCACCCTTGATAGGCTAGGCCTACAAGCCTTAACTGTCGGCAAGGTTAGCATTTAACGTAACCTGATGTCTTATTATATACACTCTGTTTATATTGAATTTATATCTCCTGTAATGGCATCACCCCTACTAATGGTACCAATTCAATCCAAAACACACACAGAAGCAATCTTTAATGGGTCCTTGGGAAATGGAGGAACAAGATTTGGACACCCACATGAAAATGTAATATATATATGAAACAGCATTTATTTAATCAGTCCATTATATATGGGGGCATATTTGAACACATATTGCCATCCAGATATAAAAATACAAGGGGTGGTCAAAGTCATTTTAATTTTGCACTCATCTGCATATGCATGGTGGAACACAAGTTTGGCCAATGCAGCTTCTCAACATAGTCCCTCCCATTGTCAATGCACCTTTTCCAACATTGTGGGAACTTCTGGAAGCCATGAAGTGAACCTCATTGACATGCATGGGAGTGGACGTGATGGGACAACAAGAGTGGGGTGCATTGGCAGATGTCATTTGTCAGTAAGTGAAAGATCGTTCCCAGTTGTAACTGTCTGGGCAGTTGGTGCATGTGCTTCACAGATTGTTTGCAACCTTTGCATCATGTTGGCAGTCACAGCACCTTCCTGCCACAGAAACAAAACAGTCCATAATTGCCCACACTTGTCTACCTCCATCCTTGTCCTTGCATATGATCACCACTGAGTCAATCTCCTGTTCTCTCAATGACTGGGATTGGAGTTCATACTCACAACAATCACTACATGGTGGCAGGTACCCAGCCTTATGCTGAATACAGTTGGCAGTTTGGTAGCATATATGATTGTCCCAAGGGAAACATTAAAAAGACTTTTTGACTGCCCTTCATATATGAAACACATATGAGGTTTGACACAACTCATATACAATCATATCAGAATGAAAATATATGGCCCCATACATTTTCTTATATTGGCTCATACAATTGCACCATATATTTCCCATATATACCATGTCATATCATGTTCATATATGAAGCCATACATACTGTGTACAGGGTGTTCATATTTAAGCACAACTTAGGGAAATTTTTGCCACCTGTTTGTGGAGTTCAATGGGTGCCTTATGGCTAACCGTGTTGCATATCTGGAAGGTTGAAACCTATAGCTGGTGTGTTTCCTTGCAGATAGGCAACCTGGTGGGCCTTATAGCGTTTGCTGACCTCCACCTACAGGCGGCAAAATATTCCCTATGTTTTGCTTAAATACGAACACCCTGTATGTGTGACTTCAAGTACAGGAATATTATTCCAGGTTCTTTGCTTCATTGGCTTTACTGTCTGCTACTGAAGCAGTGTTTTCATTTTAACACAGGTCAATGTTGATGCAGTGGTCATATCTTCCAGATGTCCAAAGTATCATTACAGATGGAACAAATTCTAAATGAAAGCACAGTAGATAAAAGTAAAGATTTTCATATTTTCTGTATATTTATTGCAACAAAGTTTTTCAGCCAATGAATTGAGTAGGAAATCTTTGTATATGCCCACAGGGCATGAATTGACCAAAAACTTATGAATTAGTAAATTAATGTAGTGCATCCAAAATTTTTGAGATGCCACTGGTGTACATACATCAGTGCCCTTTGCTCATTATGTTTGTGTATATTTTATTCAAAACAGCATGGAAACAACACTGCAACAAAGGTATATTGAATAACAAATAATCATAGGTGAGATATTAATTAAATAGCGTCTGAGAGTCAGACCTATGTCTGCATGTCAGGGTATGTGGACTCATACAGGGGTCATTTCAGAAGTCATTGCGATAAATTTTTATTTAATTGCACTGCATTGAAATTTGTAACCATAACCTTATTTTCTTTCACCCTCTTGACTTCTCTTGCAGCTTCATTCCTTAGGAAAATAAAGCTTCAAAAAAGGCCTCCCTTGCTATTTCTTGTTTCTGAAGGTTTATTACAACAATGCCAACGTGAAGCAAGTGGATGTGCCATCTTACAGTGGGAGCTTCGGCATTCTGCCAAACCATGTGCCCACACTGGCCGTGCTCAAGCCTGGTGTCATCACTGTCATTGAAAATGATGGAAGTCCAAAGAAGTTTTTTGTCAGTTCGGGCACCGTCACCATCAACGATGATTCATCTGGTGTGTCCTGTCATTCCATCAAATCTTATTACGTAACTTAAAAGCCTGCAGTATAATCCGCTTATTTCTTGATTTATGTCTGCATACTGAAACTGTTGTAATTCAAAATTATTGTCTGTCTTGGACATGAGAAGATCGAGTTAATCGTGTAAAACTCTACTCATGGAATGTTCACCACGCTTTCACCACCTAACAATAATTTGCCTAGTTCATTTTGTTGGAGAGGATAGAATAATGATTTTTCTATTACAATGATGGAATGAATGTCACCTTGTCCTTGAAGAGTCTAAGGCCCAAACGCTGAAACTTAATTTAGGTGAGATGAAAGGGCCTTTAAGCTAAGGAGCTCGTTTCGTCCATTGGAGCCCATGGATTCTCGAAAGACTGTTGGAGGTGGTTTCGGTTTTTGGACCTTTGACAAACTTTTGAAATTCACGTGTTCGTCTGCGTCTGCCTTATGTGTAGACCAAATGAGTCGCACTCCCACTTTTCCCAGACGATGAGCACAAGTTTGAAGTATCAGTTTTTTTGGGACTCATTCATTCATAGCAGATAGTTCAATATACTGTACAAGGGTCATTTCAAAAGTTTCCTGTATGGCCCTGCCTCGTAGTACAGGTTGGTGATATGGTGTGGGCGAGTGCTAGATACATATCGTTACTAAGTGGCTGGCGTGACTTATCGCTGCTATCAGTTTGAGCGTAGCGATGGAGCGAGAAGCTTGTTAGTCTAGCTTTACTGTCCGTAAGAACAATGATTAAATTACACGTCCATCTAGCGAAATCTCCAAAGGAGATCCATGGTCTCATGTGTCAGACTCTGGGAAGTCGTACACCTTCGTGTGAGACAGTGAGTTGGTGGATGAATGTGATTGCGTTCCGAACGTGACAGCGTGAATAACGCCCCACGCGAAGGCCGGGCAAGTACCGTCACTGGCAGGGACCACGTTGTGAGCGTCAAAGCAGTGTTGGAACGTGATCGCAGGGCAACGCGCACTGGAATCGCGATGACAATTAATGCCAATTAGTTAATTGCATTGACATTACATTAATAGCAAAATTAATGCCAGGTTCCATGGGAATCCCAGTGTGCTTTGCCCTGCGATAACGTTTCAACACTGCTTTGATTCGTGGGCATCACTCATGCTGTCACGTCTGGAACGAATCTCATCGCCTCTCAGATAAATCCACAACCAGTAATCCTGCTCTAAAGCAAGTGTAAAAAAAAAATTCGATGGCGCCCTAATTTATAATCTTGAAGTTCATGGCCATCCGCCGAGCATTCAATTCATCCTTATCACCCAGCACACCCTTTTTATTTAGTACAGTTACCTTATGAACACCTTGTATACAATTTTTGGAGGTACTTTTTGTAAAAGTCCAAAATCACAATATATGATGAGATGCATGCCCGTAATTTGGCGAATATAAGACAGCCCGCGCGAGCGGAGCAGGAGAGAGGCGGGTAGAGGTAAAGGGAGGTAGAGGGACTGACGACAGGGAGAGATCAGATTATAATCCTACATTCAATTCAAGGAGCTTCCCCTCCCCCCAAATCAGGTTTCCAATATGTAGGCGATTCTGACGTGACTTATGGTCCTACGTGGTCACAGACAGGTCACCAGCGTGTTCGAAGGTATAGAGAACTGGCTTCGCTTCTTTTTCAATGTAATACATTTATTTTGACAATCTGTGTCGGGATAGATCGATATAAATGAGGGCCTGGAGGGATAAAGGGGAGAGTTTCTTGCCTGGTTCTACGCCATTTTATGCAATACTGGGAAAAGACAGTACCTCTGCGATTGATGTGGGAACAGAATTTAAGTACGCTGCATTACTTGAAATGTTAGGGGGGGGACTTCTTGAATTTGAAGCAGGGTTACAAACTAGTCTCTGGTCTCTACTTGTCCCTGGCGCCTGTCTCTCCCTTACTCCGCTTATGGGGAGCCTACAGTGTGGTCAAAAATTCACGATCGAATAAGCAGTATGAAGCATAAACTGTTTATTTACATTAGCAGATTAACAACATATCATATTACAATTAGGGATGTAACGATATTATATCGGTATCGGTTATCGGGCCGATATTTACTAATCAGATAAATATCGGCATTCCGATATTTTGCTTCGTCGATATTCAATATCCAAGTGCATGATGAACGTCCGCTTCACTCAATATAAATCCAACGTAACCGCTGACACCATCATCCAGTGATGTTTCTGTCAGTATTTTTGCTTATGTAGTCACAGGCCTACCTCATAAACATTGGGCGCCATAAACGCTTCCCTGAATCCAGTTGTCATATATCAATACTCTACACCGTTCTCGCTGAAGGGAGTCTAATGACATTTGACACCTGTTTGGAGGGAGAGAGACTGTAAATTTGAACGGAATCGGGAGTTAGTACTACGCCTACAGAAGCAGGCACCATGACAGCCCTAATAGCAATGGGATTCTGCTCCACTTAAATGATCCGCATGTAAGCCTTTGAAGTAAGATGTATTTGTTCGTCTTGTGAACATCCTTCTACACAAGGCTTTCGCTTTTCCAGCATCAGGGTTCTGAGATTGCCAGGATAAACGCGATGTATTTATTTCTCTCTTCCCTTAATCCTGTGATTCTTCCGATCGTGATTGACTAGAAGAATGAAAGTGTGGCATCCTAGGCAATTGACGTGGAACTTGCACGTATATACGACGGGTGACTAGGAAAGGCCAGCATAATCTTCGCTCCTGGGAAAACCTTGAACCTTTCGGGATCAGGAATTTCTTTTTTTCCCTCTGTAAGCGTGCATGATGATCAAAGCAAATATAGAAACAGGAAGGAATACGTTTTCCGCATGTTGTGCACTTGAGATGGGGCCAGTAACAATGAAAAAAAGAAGCAAAAATTCAGTCAAGGTTTGACGATAATGCCGCCAAACTGCCGATTTGCGCACAAATCGTTCATCAATGCAAGCATTGGGGGCTTCAGGACCATTCAGTACCTAAAAGATTATGAAAGCATGGGTTAGTCGCTGTTAGATATGCAGGATGTCTCATATCCATGTTCCATCTCTCCCTTTTACGTCATAACCCTGGGGTTATGACGGATATGATCTTATTGGTTGACCAGACGCCGAACACGTCTCCTCCAAGGGTTGGGAGATGAAACAGAAAAGAAACTCTTGATCATTAAAAGGTGAATGGCGTTTCGAAACGTTGATTCTCACACAATTGGACAAGCATACACAATTGCAGAATGATTTGAGCAAGGGTTTTGACAGAAATGGACGATGGGAGGGTAGATGGTATGAGATTGAGGCGGGAAAGCAACAATGGGGAGCATCTTCCGGTTCCGTTCGGAGGACGAACAAGAACCAATGCACTCCATTTAGTTGTTGGACTAACGTTAGACCTATGTCTAGGCCTACATTACTTCTCATGAAAAAAGTACTAGAAAAGCACACCAAGATGATGTACGGTGCCAAAGGATGAATCTCAGTCATAGTTATAGAAAGATTGAGCTTGGCTAAGGTGATGGTTCACAAACGGAACGGTGAGCAGAAGTTGTGGTATGACATCGGGCATTGGTCAAGATACTAACCTCATTTGCTTACAGAGACCTAATAAAGAGGAATGAATCAGTTTTTATTAGTATGCTTAAGCCTACATATCCAAATCGGGCTACGATGGGAAAAAATTCATCTGCCTAAGATTGCTTAGACCTTTGCCATGACCTGACTGAGGACATGCCTTTGTCCAATCTTTCATGAGACGATGTACGGAAAGAACCAATCGAAGTTCGTTCTATTCAGAGATTAATGTTCCACTATCTATTATTGTTTATTTACCTTGATTATTTGCCATTTTTAATTGTTGAACTACTGGATTTCAGAAAAATTCCTCAATGAGTGTCTACTGGAATTACTTCTCCAAAAACCCAGTAAGTGAACTCATTGCAAAATGCAATCTATGTGGTCTGGATGTAAAGCGAGGAGTAACTAATCCAAATAAGTGTGGCACAAAGAACTTAGCATCCCACTGAAAAAATCATCATAGAGAAGTGTCTGAAAAAATTGAAGACCATGCTAAGAGGAAGAGACAAATTAGTTTCAGTGCACAGGGACTTTTACAACCTGACTTCCTTCCTTCAGGAAGTGAAAGAAGGCAGCAACTTGAAGAGGAAGGTTTAGATGATCCAGGAATATCCCCTGTCTCATCACAAGCAACATCATCATTGTCACAGGGAAGACCTAGATATACTGCTGATGGATCACCTCAGTTACGACAGATAAGTTTGCAGGAGTCCATCTCAAGAAAACAGCAATGGAAGGCTAATGATCCCAGGAAATTACAACTTGATAGGTCTATAGCTGAGATGATAGCCCTGGACTTCCAACCATTCTCCATGGTTGAGGATATAGGTTTTCAGAGGCTGATGGCAGCTGCAACACCACGATACAAAATACCCTCTCGACCCTACATCAGTGAGACAGTTATGCCTCAGCTGTATGACAAGCTCAAGGTGAAGCTGAGAAATCTCTTGAAGAACATGGATGCCCTCAGCTTCACAATGGATATTTGGACAGATGTTGAAAGTTTTGTTGGTATCACAGTACACTTTGTCACATTGGACTTTCAGTATAAATCAACTGTTCTGGCTGCAACACCTCTCATAGGGAAACACACTGGTGAGAACATCATGTTGAGAGTTGAAAATACCTGGAGGGATTGGGGAATCCCACATTCACAAGTTGCATGTGTTGTATGCGATAATGGGGCAAACATGAAAAAAGCAATTGACCTTTTGAAGTGTCCTGCTTCACCCTGTGCAGCACACACCATTCAGCTAGTTGTAGAGAATTCTGTGCTCTCACAAAGAGCAGTCTCTGACCTTCTTGCCCTTTGCAGGCATATAGTTGGGAGATTCAAGCATTCTGCCAGTGCAAGGGATAAATTTGCTGAACTCCAGGTACAGTACAATTTACCAAAACATCAAATGGTGCAGGATGAGCCTACCAGATGGAATAGCAAATTGTATATGCTCCAGCGCCTTCTGGAGCAGAAACCTGCAATTATTGACTTTACATCTGATGAGGATGCTATGCCACAGCTACAGGCTAATCACTGGACTTTAATGAAGGGAATGATAATGCTTCTCACACCACTAGAGGAATTCACCAGGAAGGTGAGTGCTGTACAGCAACAGTTTCTCTGATTGGTCCCCTTCTGTGGGGCATGAAAGAAGTGTTGGAGTCACAGTCATGTAGAGGAGTTGAAACCATGAAAACAGAGATCTTAACTGGAATAGATGCAAGATTTAAACCCTTGCTACAAGGAAAGATTGTATGTCTCTCAACCCTTCTGGATCCTAGATTCAAAGCTGCCATGTTTCCCAATCAGGAAATCAGACATAGAGCTGAAAGTTTTCTAAATGAGGAAATGCAAGGCTTGTCAGAATCTGAGAGCATGCTTGTAGATGAGCAAGTTTTCAAGCATGGACAAATGCAGGTTGAGGGTGAATCACCCATCTGGGCTGCCATCCAGCAGGTTGAGGGTGAATCACCCATCTGGGCTGCCATCCAGCAGGTTGAGGGTGAATCACCCATCTGGGCTGCCATCCAGCACAGACTATCACAGTCACTGTATGGGGGGGAAGGGGAACACCAAGAGGAGTGTTATTCCTTGTCATGCATCCGTGGCCAGGAAACCACCAACTATCTTTCTTCTCCCATTGCAATTAATGAATCTCCCTTCATATTCTGGAGAGACCAAGGGCCTCAGTATCCAAGACTGAGCCAGCTTGCAAAGCAGTATCTTAGCATTCCAGCTTCTAGTGTTGCCAGTGAGAGACTTTTCGGTAATGCTGGGATGGTGTACACTGACCAGCGAAAGCGTCTGTCTCCGGAAAAGGCAAATATGCTTCTCTTTATACGAAGCAACTTGAAATTCTTCGAGTTCTTCTCTTCTTGAAATTCTTCTCAAACTTCGAGTACTAAGTGAAACTACACCCTCCAGTCTTGTAGAAATGTTTGTGGGAAGCAATAAACCAGAAGGAAAAAAAAAACTAGTTTCCTTGACCGCTTTTTCTTTTCTTGGATTCTTGTTTGAAAGCTTCATTCAAATTTTTCCCCCATAACATCGGATATCGATATCGGTTATCGAATATCGGAATACAAAATATCGTATTATCGGAATATCGGAAAATTCTAATATCGTTACATCCCTAATTACAATATGCATAGTTTAAAATCTATAGTTTCTATGTGGATGCCATCATGCTCAAGGCACTTGTGTCTGTGGCCATGACTCTCGTAACAATAAAAGTTAAGTGTACAGGGACATGTTTCCACGTGCATGGTGTTGAGTACGACAGAGACATGGATAAATTCGCGATCTATGGGGAGCAACCCTTACTAACATCTTGGCAATAAAAATATTTGAAAACCTGAATATTTACTAGCTATTTTTCAGTAAAGCCGGTCTGATCGTGACTTTTGAACCACTCTGTATATCATCTTAGCCCTTAAACGACCAAGCTGGGTCAAATTTGACCCAGAGCCTATGTTATAGCACGCGTAACTTAGAGGCTTGGTAGTTTAAGGGTTAATTATGGGCATTCGTCTTGTCATCTACAGTGATTTTGGTCTTTTACAAAAAGTACCTTTCACGAAATTTCATTTGGCAAGTGACAGTTGCTGTGCCTTTTGTATTCTTGAGGTGCTTTTTTTCACGTTTATTGAATATGTGTTGAAACAAACAGTGCAAGTGCTGGCTGAGGAGGCGGTAAAGGTGGAGGACCTGGACCCGAGTGCATGCCGAGAGACGCTGCACTGGGCACACGGTCAAGTGTCGTCCGCTGCAACGGACGAAGCCCGAGCGGAAGCCCAGGTCGCTGTCGAAGTTGCCGAAGCACTCGTCAAAGCTTGTGAATAACTCCTGATGCTATATTTACTTCTTCTTCCGTACGGCTAGTTTTCAATGGTTGATCATCTCATTTGCAATAAAGTTTGTTAGATGTCCTTTTGCATTTCTTAGATGAGCTTGAAAGGTTCAAGATGAACGATTGCTTAGAAATGTGGTTAGTTGTTTCCAGAGAATGGCTGATTCGGCTGAAGTCATACTGACGAATTTATTTGCGCAAATTAAATACGTGGGATTCTCAGTGCTCACCCAGATCTTTAATCTTGCACTCTGAGAACATAAGATCGCACACACAGGAAAGAGAAACCTATTCACCTCTACAATGACAACGGATGAAGGAAGAGATTGGTGGAGATCTAGGTCGAGGCGGAAGAACATCGATTTCATTAAGACTTCCTTAAGCTGCTTCAACAATTTTTTTTTTCGTAATATGCATTCTGGCACCCTCGCATGTGCTACCTGTCCTGCATGGCATAAAACGCATACACACTTGCACACACCACAAACATTTTCCACGTACGAAAGTTCTGCTGAAGAGGGAAAGAGTTGGAATCTGAAAATCCTCTTATGAACGAATAAATGAGCCATTTTATTTTTCTTGTCAGGATTTTGGTTTCTATGGCTGCAACTACAGTCTTGGAAATAAAGCAATGATGGTAGTCTAATTTCAATTAAGAAAAATATGTATGAAAATAGTATTTAAAAGAAATAATTATCTCACAAACGTTCCACTTGACAAGACAAGGAAGGCAATGCTTGACTCATTGATTTGAAATCGAGGACTAGAAATGCTCTATCAGCTCTTCCCCCGCTTTATCGGCTGAGCATCACGAAGCCTCTATATTTCTTTCCCATGCTCGCAAAAAAAAAGTGCAGAGTGGCCAAAAAAACAACAACAACTAGGGTATCTTTCCAAGGGAGATTTCTCCGGGATCAAATTTGATGGGGAATGAAAAATGGCATGTTATTTCAAACATCGGTTGATTGATTCTAAAGTTACAGCCAACGGCGCATGGGACGTGACTTCAGTCGAATAAACAAGCCCGAGATCCATGGAGGCGGCCAGCGCACCCACTGGAATCAGATTTTCTTTGAGGCCAGCTAACTTGAAAATTGCATGAACATTTTCTACGAAGTTTACAGCTCATTCCAAGTTCAATGAGATATTCTTGAAAATCGGTTCTTCCGAGCAAATCATCAATAGCTGAGGCAACACGGCCAGTATCCATACATACACGACCGAGTAATTACTGCAGCAGTCGGCGAGTACCACAGCCCTTATCTCCAAGGACTTCGATCAACGCCTTGTCTTAGGAATGAGGCATGTTTACAAGCATCTGAAATATGTGTAACATGAAAGTCAACTACAAACAGTCCGCTTAATACATCAGTAGTGAGAAAGAAAACCAACCCACTGGCAGAAAGTCAATTCACAAATAAACGGCCACTACCCTGCCCAACGGTCAGGTTTTAACTATTGCCCTCAATCTGCTGGAACCGCTTGTTTTCAATTGGAAAGCCCCGCCGCCTCCAAAGATCTCGACCCTGTTTCCTCGACTGGCGTCTTGTCCCGTGCACCGCTGGCTGTAACTTAAGACTCGAGCAGCGTTGGACGGTAACGAAGTAAAAGTAACGTGTTACTATTACTAATTAAATTTTTACGGTAGTTTCTGTGGTAACAAGTTACGTTGCAGGGATTTGTAACGGAAGTTGTAACTACAGGGTGTCCGGTAAGTCTGGAATCATAGGGAAAACAATCATTTTCTTCTCGTTGTTTCGAGTTCTAATCACGAATATCGAGTGAAATGCATTTGAAAGCTCATCAAAATACACGATATTGATCATCTTAAGGAGCGCATCACCAAAACTTGCGAAAAAAAATGACATCAGACATTAAAAAAAAAGTTCTATAAGAATGGGAACATCGCCTCCTAATGTGAATTGACGAGAATGGCGAGTACATTAAACGTATTTTCTAACTGGAAGCGTGAAGGGAAGTTTCCCCTGTTCCCTGACTTACTGGACACCCTATAGTTTATTTTCCAGAGAAAATTAATGTCTGTAGCGTTACTGCAACGCATTAGTTTATTGATGACAGACTCAACTTCAGATAAAGGTGACGAGCGCTGTATTGTAGCATCCATCCTTGCCATCACTGAAATCGCTAACAATGCTAAGAACACAGTTCAAGTTCTTTACATTTCAGCCAGATGAGGGAACTACATAGTGTAATCGGTAAAATTTTCACCCTTAACTGAGATTTTCTCAAGTCAGCTTTGAGAAGCAGCTCCTGCGAGCGTACACAACACATACGAGGGCCACTCAATAAGTTATCTACCTGAATATGAAAGGGATGAGCAACAGGCCTGTGCCTGCTGTGACATGTCTCGACAGGTCTCGTGAGTGCCCCACCACTATACCAGCTCAGTGGCTCAAGTCCGTTCAAAGTGGTAGCGCATTAGATTTCTTTTCCTGAGTCTGTGTCATGGATTTGACGAAAGTTGAACATCGTTCAGTGATCAAATTCCTCACCAAAGAAGGGAAAGCACCTAAGGAGATTCATGAACGTATGTCTAACGTTTATGGTGTGTCTTCGCCTTCTTATTACCAAGTTAAATTTTGGAGCAAGCAGTTTAAGTGGGGAAGAGAGTCAATTGAAGATGACCCAAGGTCGGGGCGCCCTGTGGAGGCTTCTGATCAGGAAATGTGTGACAAATTGGAGAGTGCGATACTGGAGGATCGTCGCACCAAAGTCTCTGTTTTAGCTCATGAACTGGGGATTTCAGAGGGCACAGTGATTCACATTATTCATGAAAAATTACACATGTCCAAAGTCAGTTCTCGATGGGTCCCAAGAATGCTGACTCCAGCTCAGAAGAAGAACAGATCTGACATCTGCAAGGAAAACTTGGAGTTTTCTAAACAAATCGGGGAAACTTTTTTTCCCAGAATAGTAACTGGTGATGAAACTTGGGTTCATCACTGGGATCCCGAAACCAAGCAGGAGTCCATGCAGTGGAAGCACAAGGGATCGCCAACGCCTCGCAAATTTCGTGTTCAGAAATCTGCAGGAAAGATTATGGCCACTGTGTTTTGGGACAGCGAGGGACTACTGCTGCTTGAGTTCATGCCAGACAAGTGTACAATCACTGGCGATTCCTATGCTACCACCATGAAAAATTTACATGATGCCATCGAGGAAAAACGCAGAGGAAAGTTGTCAAGGGGGGTCCTTCTTCTCCATGACAACGCGCCCGTCCACAAATCATGGAAAGTTCAGGCAGCAGTGAGGGAGTGTGGCTTTCAGGAGCTCAACCATCCTCCCTACAGCCCGGATCTGGCTCCTAGTGACTATTTTCTGTTCAGACACTTGAAAAAATTTTTGCGGGGAAAAAGATTTTCATGTAATGAAGAGCTGAAGGTTTCAGTTTCTGATTGGTTTGATGGACAAGAAGTTGACTTCTATTCCCAGGGAATAAAATCCTTGGAATCAAAGTGGAATAAGTGTGTTGAGTTAAAAGGTGACTACATTGAAAAATAAAGTGTTATTTTTCCCCTAGGATGTTTCTTTCTTATTCAGGTAGATAACTTATTGAGTGACTCTCGTACTCTCTGTCCCAAAAACTTTTTTCAATTTGTAGCTTCTCGTATTTAGTTCAGATTATCGCTGTGCGCTTTTGAGGGCTGACTAAGACATCAAATGAGCACTTGCTCGCAAAGTTGTATCAAAATCCATTGATTCATTTCGGAGATGCAGCAGCTTATTAAGGTTAAGTAAGGTTGCGGTGGACCTTTGCCTTGGGCTGCACTCGGCGCGAGCACAGCCAGCCAGAGAGTGGAACTCACCGTTACCCTGTCGCAGGAGAATGCGAACCGTGCAGCGTTTGGGTTTCGGTCAATGTCACGTGCCTGTTCACAGAATGACACGGTGGGCACTTCGAGCACCTCATCCGAGTGTCAAACAGGAAAGATTAATGCAGTTATATTGGTCGTGCGCATCACGTCAGTCATCCTGTATAAGACACAATACTGAACTTGGACTAATGCCCCCGTACAGTTCTGGTGGCACTCCTTTACTACTGTCACGCTCTGAATCACCTCCTGTATTTCAAGAACCAGCGAGAGAATTGATCACTATTGTTATAACTTTGCATTCATGTGCTCATTTGATGCATTAGTCAGCCCACAAAGGCACAGCGATAGCCTGAACCAATTACGAGAAGCTAAAAATTTAAAAAGGTTCCAATTTTTTTAAGGACAGAGTGTACATCTAAATGACGTTGATGCGACGTTACCGCAACGTCTTTTAGCTCAAGTCACATTGCAGCAACGTTGCATGGACATCACGCGTTGCTTGGGATACGAGCGCATCGCATGTTCGCATCTCCCCGGGAAAGCTCAGCCCAAGTTTATTGCATCCTCGCATGAAAATAAAAAGCTCCATTTCTTGGCAGTACTCTCACGGATCCGAGTCGTCTATCGAGAGGATTCCTCACGCTGAGCATATTCTACACTAGCATGTGAAAACCTTCCCTGAGATGCTATAAAATGCTAGGATGATAAATTCTGTATCACTCACTGGAATACTGCCAGAATGAAGACCAGTTCCAAGTCGACAGAGCTCAGCAAAAGCAACTTGAAAAATAGCTTGTAACTAGTTGCTATTGGTGAAAAGGAATTATTCATAAAACTAATTACTTCTAGGATGGAGTACTTGTACTTGCAGCTTATTTTTCGCATGGAACATGTCCAACGCCGGACTCAAGCAATCGAGTTTAACTAATGACATGCCAATACGCAGAGAAGGAGTTTCCAGTTCCCTCGTACAATTTTTTTTCTGGTCAACTAGTCTCAAAGTTCGAAAGTTCAGAGGGTCAAAGAGGTTCAAGCTGATCACACGGTCTCTAAAAGTGGCCTGGAGAACACGTTACACTCGGTTTGCAATGTGGGGGGCGCGCCATTTTGCATGAAGACTTCTCAATCATTTTATTGGCTCGCTGAAAACTGCTTCAGGGCTTGCAACGATGGCTTTAATACCCAGACCCATGTGATGTCACTATAATGTGCATCACCTTCCCATGACCATATTGAAATGAGACGCTAGGAAATTTATGTCAGGAGTCAGGAGTCAGGAGAGTTAGTGATATCAAGAGGTTGAAGGTAATGCAAGTGA
>CAJPEV010003541.1:0-29920 GCA_905338385.1 Darwinula stevensoni | reverse complement strand
CCTCGAGGACAGCGAGTCCAATAATTGAGTTCGGCACCATCCACACCTGCTGCTGGCTGAAATTCAGTACTGATGGTTCTAATTTCCATTCAGAAAATGGGCTCCCAGCAACATGATGCTGGAGAAATACGGTCCCTATACCATTCCTGTTCATTCTTCATGAATGACCCTCCAAAAGTGAACAAAATCCTGATTTCAAGCCCTCCCCACAACTCACTCGTGCAAGACAATCATGAACATGAAACTTTATTTATTTACTATTATTATTTTTTTTTTTAGCGATGTCCATACCACATGATCGCAAATATTAAATGGATGCCATTTTGGACCCAAAGCTTGGAAAAATGCCAACTTTTGAAATTGGACATTCAAATACCGTCTTTCTACTGGATTGAGGGTACTCACAGACATCCATGCCTCACTGTACTGCCTTGTATCTCTTTTCTAAACGAATTATAGGGCCCCTTCAATCGGCCAATAATAAGATACTCCACTCACAAGTGAGACTTCCAATTGAACTTGATAGAAACCTAAGCATTGAGAAATTTAGATAAACACAAATGATTGAAAATTCAATAGAAAGGATATATGTAAATGATGGAATTTTCACGGAATATCCAGAGAGTGGAGCACATCTACTGTTGCCGATCTCGAATGTCACAAAATTTGATCTGCACAAAAACTTCCTGAAATGGTACGCTCAAATTTTTGCAGAAATTTTGTTGAGAGAAAAAATTATGCATACCATACCTCCAAAAATAAAAAAATTCTTTATTTCTTCATTTCCATAACATTTGAAAAAGGTCAACGCATTCAAAGATAAAAAAAGGAAAGAGAAGCCTGCCCTGAATTTTAACATCTTTTCCTCTCTTCTGCCTGGTGTACAGAGGCAAGACACACAATCTGTTGGCATAATTGTTCTGTGTATATATGGGATGAGGCAAATGATGATACGTTAATGCCTGGAGATTCTTGCTGTACATGTTGATACTCATAATATATGGAGTGAATTATGAATGGAATAATCCATGATGTTCATTGATGGAATATGGCATCTTCCAAATGAATGCCAATATGCATTTCACATTCTCAAACTTTAGCAGTTGATGAAACTCAAAGGGGAATAGCATGACCATTGAGGCATTCCTGTAACAGATTCAAAAGTTGAACAGAAACAGAAATCTTGCATTTCTTTTGCCACACCCAGAACCACCACAAAGCTCCCATTCCTGACATGAAACAATGAAAGCAGCCTTAACTCACTGGTGAATCAACAGAGGGCCAATGGGGACAGCTCCCTCCCCATGAAGGAGCACTGGGCTCCTTCATGGAGAGGGAGCAACCCCTTCTCCCTCCCACCCCACCAAGACCGCCAGAAATTGGTGTCTCACTTGACTTCATTGAGAAGGCCACAATGGATTCTGAAAGGGCTCCACATTTTGGCATCATCCTGTCAACAGTGACATATTACTGGACTTAGAGAACCCACAGGTTTCCCTGTGGGTTTCCCACATGAGATGACCTATTACAGCCTTGTATTTCTCTTCTTTCAAATGAGTTACAAAGAACAAATGCAAGCAAGATCCCAATCTCAAAGGGAACATCATTATTCTTGATTAAATAAGGTCCAGGTCTTTATTTTTGATTAAATAAATCAAATTTTATTTTGCAAACAACATTGCACTGTTCACATCACAAGTAAAGCTCATACAAGAGGCCATCACAGCTTGTTAAAAAATCGATCCATGATGCTCAGGGTTTAAGACACATAGATGTATGTGTCTTTCTCTCCATCCACGCGGGCCACATACTCCTTTTCTATTAGGATCTCAATGCAATGCTGCAAAAAATCACAGGTATCTTTTTTCAATGCACGTAAATAGGATTGAACATTAAAAATGTAGGAATGAGAATAACATATGTCAATGTTGGAACTGGAGGGAAAAAGTAAGTTCTGATGTAATGTTATCACTGAAATGAAGTGCAGTTCCATAGAGTTCTAATGCTGGATTTGATAAAGTTCCATCCTATTATAACATTTCATAACATAATTGATACAGTTCCAGTGCAACATCAGTGCAACATCAGATACAGTGCAAACATCCAGCATATTTGTATTACAATCTCCTCTATCTCAATGTTCAATTTTAAGTTCACCATACAACTTGGGCAATTGGTGCTTCACCTTTTCCCACCACTTCCAGGCATTTTCCTCATTTGGGATTTGGTGAGTCAATGGAAGCAATCAAATTATGCTATTCAAGAAGTGCTCATTTTCAGGCTTACAAAATTAAAACTACATGTGCAAATAACACTGCTCAGGTGACACCAACAGGGAGTGACACAAGACATGCTTTCCACATCTCGTAATTTGTGAGTGAAAGATACAAAGTTCTGTTCAACGTTCCTTTCCAATTAACAATTCCTTTCCCTTCCACCTCTGACACCCAGGTTAAAAGCAAGAGAAATAAGAGTGCATAGAAAAAAAGAGAGACAGAAGGTGGGTAGACAATATAGCATTTTAATGCATCAAGCATTTGCTTTATGCTTCTTGCACTGTTGCTCAACCAATTTAGAAAAATTGGACCAAGAGTTTGTGAGTGTAGACATTTTTTTTATATCGACAGTGTATATGAACTGTCAAAAATTATGCATTCTGAAATTCTCATTTAAAACACTGATACACTTTTAATAATTTCATGAGTTATCAGTTGTTAAAAATACTCTATCTAATTGAGCATTAAAGGTCTGAAAAAAGGGCAAATAAACAAATTTTATTTTATATGGAATGCAGGAATATGAAGATGAAAGGTATCAGCTACTTCTTAGACTTGCTCTCTGGTGATTGAGTGCATCTCCCAATAGTTGCTGTTTTATGAAATATGCCATTGTGCAAGTTTTTTTTTCTACAAGTTTTGTTTGTGCCATTGTGCAAGTTTTTCTACAAGTTTTTTATCATGTGAGTAAGTATGAGCATGAAACCTGCGTGCTCTAAGATGTTGGATACGAAACAATCGTGTTTCAGTTGTAGGGTACTTTCATGAAAATTGTTCTACTGAATCAGGGGTTCAAACCCAACTTAGTGTAGGAGTTTCTTCAGGAATATGTTAATGGTTTTAGCTTTCTTCAGCCTTGCCCCTTTTCTGCAGGCTAATTCCCCATAGTTCAGCCAATCTCTGTCAGGTTTGGTTCAGGAGTGGGATTCATTTCCCCATTGCTTAGATTGGTCTGGGTGGGACTGGCACCATGGAGATCTGTTAGAATATTGGAATAAAATCCACTGCTGCAAATGTAATATTTCTTGGAGGTATACTTGCTCAAATATTTCCTAACTTCCAGTTCCACTCTGTCCCTTCCTTCCTTCCAATGTAGGCAGTTTTGAACTTCTGAATCCATAATTCTTCTATTATTTTTCCCCCATTTGAGGGGAAATTCTCCCTGTCTTAAGTTTCCAATGGCCCTTCCCCCCCCCCCCCCTTTTTTTTTTTTTTTTTGTTTTTTTTTTTCATCACCTAGATTGATTTTGGTGGGACTGGCACCATTGGTAATTCCTTTTTAATGGTAGGAAAATATCCTGCTAGTTCGGACTGATAATTTCATAAGACATAGACCTGAACGCATGTTCAGTTCAACATTGCAAATTCACAGGTTGACACAAGAGTTGAACAGTACGTTTGACTTGCTTATGCATGTATGCAAGTGGCTCAGAATGAATCAGCAGTGGACTTCACAGCTTCTTTTCCAATGGAAAACAAGACAGATCTCAAGGCTTTAATGGCTATAATTACCATCATTTACAGATATCCCCAGTCTATTGTTTCTGCTAGCAGGTGATGGCAAAATATGACAATTAAAATAATTTAGAGACATAATGCTGCTGTGGTATTGCTGCGTATGCTAGTCTACATTGGTCATTCCATGAAATGTTGCCCAAAAAGTGGCAAAGTCACGTCCAACCCTCCCATTTGTATTAAATACAGGGTTCCCTAGCCACAAAACCCCAAAATACCACATTTTGGACTCATCAGGCCAGTAGGTCAAATGGTACAAGCTGATGGTTAACATTTTGTGTCACCAACTAACCTCCAATTTTAATAAACCAGAAACTCAAGAACTATTTATAATGGAACCCTAGTTAAACCTGTCTATGCAACGGCTGGTTATAGAACATGTGAATTGACCTGGTAGACATTAATCACAAGGGCTGCTGCCACTGGCTCTACAGATTACAGGGTGAGAGGGAGGAATTCAATGTTTGAGTCTTGGACTCCATTTGACTCAGAGAGGGGTTGCTTGAGTCAAGTCGTGACATCCATGATTACTGCATGTCACATTTTGGGGGGACCTTTACACCCAATTTTCGTCACTGAAGATTAATTCCTACCATGACATGACCCTTGAAATCAGGAAGTTTCAGAGAGGGGTGAAACAATGTGATCACCCCACGGGTTGGCCAATTATGGGCTCTAAGATATGCAGGAGATGATAATCAGACAGGAAAATAGTTTGAATTTTGTTGGTTTCCACTAACCTTCCTCAAAATTAAAAGTTTTTCACCTCCATTCAACTTTGGAAATAATACATTGACACAAATTTCTTCTACCAAAAGTCATGCCAAGGCCTCTATAACCTGCAAAAGCATATTTGTTTCAAAAGCCTTCTCATTATCAAGGACGACCAAACATAAAAAACATGGGATGAGGCTTGGATTATTTAACCTGGAATATGAAACCATCACAAGCTTCAGGACTCATGTCAAAAATCAGTTACTGAAGCCATTGTTGACATGTCATTTGTTGAGAGCAGAAGAAAGGATGTGATCTCTGAGAAAGGTAAAATTGGGAAATTTGCAAGAGTTCTCATACATGTTGCAAACATTGGTGGGAAATCTTGATTGAAGCTCAGGNTAATCAGACAGGAAAATAGTTTGAATTTTGTTGGTTTCCACTAACCTTCCTCAAAATTAAAAGTTTTTCACCTCCATTCAACTTTGGAAATAATACATTGACACAAATTTCTTCTACCAAAAGTCATGCCAAGGCCTCTATAACCTGCAAAAGCATATTTGTTTCAAAAGCCTTCTCATTATCAAGGACGACCAAACATAAAAAACATGGGATGAGGCTTGGATTATTTAACCTGGAATATGAAACCATCACAAGCTTCAGGACTCATGTCAAAAATCAGTTACTGAAGCCATTGTTGACATGTCATTTGTTGAGAGCAGAAGAAAGGATGTGATCTCTGAGAAAGGTAAAATTGGGAAATTTGCAAGAGTTCTCATACATGTTGCAAACATTGGTGGGAAATCTTGATTGAAGCTCAGGGGGATATGGATGAAGTAAAGAAGGAATTTATAAGGGGAGCAAAATGCTAGGGAATGGATAGTTTCTCATTAGATTTCCTATAGGGGTGTAGCAATTTAGAGCTTTTCCAATGGTCAGATATTCTACCCCCCCCATACCATCTGCCTCTGTCAGCTTAGTTTGCTGGGGGAGAGCAAGTTCATTCTTTCTTGCATGGTGCAAGCATCCAAGGTTTGTGCACTGACACAATCACTGTGACATCTCACACAGATGCAAAAAAACTGAAAATTCTCAACTACCTCAATACCTCAATATTATTGTGAAAACACCCACTCATGGGATCAATTGGAAACCAATAGTAACTATAAGTACACATTTAGTGTTCTTTAAAAAAAGTATTACTTGAATTTTTGTGAGATGTCCCCAAATGGACAAATAGTACATTGTCACTAAAGAAAGAAGCCAATTTTCACATTTTTGAGTAAAAAAAACTACTGCAATTCAGCAGAACAAGTTGTAATCAGTTTCATTTGTAGGTCTTACACAAGTTAACAATTACTCAAACTTGGGGGTGGGTGTTCCTGAGTTTTCTTACAGGGATAATTTTGCAGTCACAAATGAGGAAATATGGCAAACTTTGGAATTAAAAAGAAAATTCACAATCCCTTTCACATGAATAACAATTACATACTCAGATTTCACTTCTCAAGATGATAAATTTCACATTGAAATTATTTTCATGTTGATACTGTGCATACTGATATGTGCTGTGAACTGATAGTTCTTTAAATAGAGGAGTCTGAAGATTTCTGAAGACAGGGCTTTTGGGGAGCTCGTTTCAGAGAAAGTAGGGCCTAGATTTTATACAATAGGTTGGTAGAATAGACCACTACTACAGTGACTTTTGCAATTTTTTTTTGCGATAGTCAGGCATAATTCACAGCCATTTTGATGAGGAATGATGCAACATCCTGTAAATTTCCAGTCAATATCTTATATGGTGTTGCTGGCAGTGATGCAGCTAGGAAAGTTTCAGTTTCAGTCACCCAATATAGGAGGGCTATTCCATGCGTCCCAATTCTGGAAAAAGTTTGGGGGCTCATCACATATCTGGATGAAATTCAGCATGAAGCATTCTCTCACTAAGAAAGGAATCTGCCTCTTTTTTTCCCAAGCTGGGATTTGTGGTTTCCAAATGGAAAGGTCACAAAGTTTTGAACTGTGTTGCAAAGAACACAATTACACAATTGTTGCCAATTAAACAATTAACCCGTATAATTACAACCTAAAATACTTCATATCTCATGAACTGTTTAAGCAACACCAATGTTCTTCAACCTTGAAGTTTTCAGAGTTCAATAATTACCTACATTAAAATCACACTGATTCTGAAAACAAGGCGAGTATCACCTGGTGAAGGGCAATGAGCATTGATACTGATTTCCTGCAAAACCCCAACTTATACATGTTTGACATTTTCACAAAATAAAGTATTACAGTTTAACAAATTCCATAAATTTTAGCGATTTTTTTGTTCCTAAGCAATATTTTAAAATATGAATGACATAGGTTTCACAATGCTGCACTTGCTCAAGTGTCCATGAGTTTCAATTCATTTCAAGTTTTCATTCAGGAACATAATCCAAAAAAAAGGACCAGGACAATAGAATACTTGGTATCTACATGTCAGTCCTGGAAGTCCTTTAGAAGTCATGAAAAATGAGACAGGCAGGAGAAGAGCAGATAAACAACCTGGATGATGTTGACATTTGGCTTGAACCATGACGAAAGTTGGTTAAGAACTTCTATGATGAGCTGTTGGTGCTTCATCATGCTTTGTGTCTTGAGAATGCGGACAATGGCTGCCTGAATACGTATCTCGCGGTCATTCTTAACATGGTGATGCATGGTCTCTTGCTCTTGGTGCAGCTCCCTCTTTATTGGGACGTTGATATGCACACGAAGCTTCTTGCTACAGAAACTCATTTCCTCAAGTATTCAGGATTCAATTGAAAAAACAAAACACATTCAAGATGAAAGGAAGAATATACTTTTTGTATCCCAGAAAAAGGGAAAGGGCAGTGGATGGCTGAAGGTCAAATTCATCTCTGTCCCCACTCCCTGTACTCCACTCCTTAGAACCCAAAGTAGACAGGGATGAGATCAGCTGCTTGGAAGTCCCTGGCTGCAGTTGGGGAACAGTAGATCCTTCAGCAAGGACAAGTAGCTTTGACTTCAGCAGGATCTGCAAGACTGGGATGAGGGTTGGAAGCTGGACCTGGGTGCTCTCACTAAGAGCACCGACTGTCAATGTGTTGGCACAATTGTATTGCAGGAGGATGGCCATCTGCATTGTGGATGCTTGGAATACATACCTAAGAATACATAAATATACTGCAAACAAAAAAGCAATCTCATGATGAAACTCTCAAGAACTCCAATGCAGTTTCCTTGATATGTTCAAAGAACATGCTTCCTTATATTTTACCATGGACTGAAGGAGGGGCATTCATAAAAGAGTGGCCACTGTGGCACAGCTCTTTTGTCCATCAAGAAGCAGCTTTGTAATTTAGAGTTCTTTAATAGTCAAGTTTCTTCTGTGCTTTTGTGAAATTTCTGTTCTGTATAGTCATTAAATAATCATGTTTAAATAAATGAATAAACAATCATGTTTATTCTGCACTTGAGTGAAATTCCAGCTATGAATTTAACATAAATATTTTTTACAGACTTAAGAACTGTCCCTCTTGAAATTGCTGTATCCACTTGGGAATTGTTCTTGCCAGAAGAGTGGACATGAAACAGACTTCTTCAAACTGTTAATGAATGATGACAATATGACTGACTTCGAAGTAAAAAATTACAATTGTTTTGTTCACCTATTTAAAAATTAGCCATATTTAATTAGCTTATAAGAAAAACTGTAAATGGAAGTCTGTAAAATATTAATGACAATAGACATAAAGCTTAGTCATAATATACACACTAAAGAAACACAGCACACAGGCATTATACACTCTGTCCCAACAAATTTGGGAACATATTTCAATTTCTAGGCATTCGTCATTGGTTTAGGCTATGGCTCTGCACTTTTGAGAGCCATACATCAAATGAGCACATTCATGTAAAGTTATATCAGAATTCATAGACTCATTTCATATGTGTGGTAGCTTATTCTAAGTGAGGTTGCTGTGAACCAGTGCAGCTTGGCAGCAGCCAACCATCATAATGAAAACTGAACTTTTTTCAATTTATTTTTGGTTTTTGGTCTAAAATATACAATTTTGTGTTACTCCCAATCTTGTGCATGAATGAGCACATGAGCATAAATAGGCTGCATATTAATATATGGATCTTTAGAGACCGGAGGTATCCAAGGGGCCGCAAAAAGGGTCTCTGCGGGCCGCATGCGGCCTGCGGGTTGTGCATCACTGGTTTACTGCATTACCAGTTAACTAACTGATTCGGAACCCTGTTTCAATTCACTGCTATTATCTGCTCCCCCTCCCTGTTTTCCAACATAAAAAAGGTATTCCTGGGTATGGGATGGTAAATTAATTAACTCTAAAGTGGGACTAATGCAATAAATCCTTCTGCTAAAGGTTCATAGTTTTTCTCCCTCCTGAGCAGAGGGCAGAAGAAAGATGAAAAAAAATGAGGGAGATACAATGGCAGGGAGATGAACTGGATGAAAGTGGGGAAAAAAAATCATAGAAAGCAAGATGACATTGGAGAAAGAACTTGTGTTCCTTCCTTGTCTCCTGTTTCCCTTGAAAAATGTCTCCTCTTGTTGGATTATACTCTTAGAATTTCAGTTGGCTGGTTTGAGTCCATTGATAACTGGTTAAAGAATTCATAGCAAATTGAGACCCCTAACTTAGGTGTACATGTATTCAGGCATTCATGGATAAATGCATATATGGGAACTTTTGCAACCAAGTACACTGATATCATAATAGACAAACTGATCGGGGTCACGCACCGGTGTCGGAGGCAGTAAGCCATGATCTCTCCTTTGGACATATGATAAAGCCAGAAAAGTTTGCGGCCACTGTGTTGCCCACTGTAGAAGCTGTTGAACCTTGTCACACTCCTCTCCAACTGTCAATTTAAAAGCATAATCTTGAAAGGATACCCCAGCTAAAAAATCAATATGAGTAAGAAGATGAATAAAAAGAATGTACCTCAGTGGGGAGGGTGAAGGTGGTACCCTGCTGGAATGGCCATGACCCAGAAGATAGCACCTGGATGCTGAAATCGATCTCCAGCCGTTCACCAAAGTTGTCAATGTGTTGCCTGAACTGGTTATTCAGGTCCCTTGACACTCTAATGTCCTGTAAAAGCAATGTTCTCCATGATCCATAAGGGTTTCCACTGACTGCAAGAAATTTTTTTATTTTTGCTTTTACATATTCCACTTCAGTTTTTCCAGATCACAACATATGCATGCATAAATATTTTCAGTTGGCAGATTGGTAATTGGTATAGAAACCTTAGAACAATGAAAGGCTTGGCACATTTTGAAAACCTTCCATGTTTCTGGGTTAAACTTTCTACAGTAGGGGAGAGTGGGGCACCATGGGTTAGGCTGTTTATAGCTCTTCCATTTCTGTTTCTCTTCATGTCATATACTACATATCTTCCAGCTGAGGTGCCAGGAAAGTGTAGCTGCAAAAAAAGAATAGTCCCCACCCAGAGTGCGAATTGTGTGGACGTTTTTCTGTAGAAAACACTTTTTCGTTTTTGTTGGCAGAGATGTCTAGATATTTTGCTAATTATTTCATTTGATGAATAGTCTAGAATCTTACTGGAATATGATTCATGAGATTGGTAGTTCAATGCCTATGCATCTGAGCAACTTACTCTGGTTGAAATACTGGTTTCATTTCAATGGCTCCTGTTGGGGCCCAATGGGTCATAACTTGGTGTGCTAAATGTTTTCTGATAGTTGCCAATACTGACCAGGATTTCCTTTGCAGTCTTTTTCTGATCTAATAGAGAACATATAGGAGCAGAAGACTCTGTAGGGTTCAACACCAGCATATGTGATATTTGTGGATGTGAATTGTATATTATTTCCTCATTAAAGGTTCTTCATTTTCTAGAAGACTTTAGTGGAGTACATCAGTATTCAAGAGCTCTCCTCCTGTGGTGTAAAAACTTCTTCTTGTGATGACTTTGGGTCAAATGAAGTTCATTTTATTGATGATTATGGGATGATCCTTTGTACCCTGGACACTGACCCATGGTGCCCCATTTTAAAATATAACTTTATTGCATGTTAAATTTGAAACATTGGATTGTGCAGGTGCTCTGAGTATTTACAAGCAGGGCCTTCTATTGCTTCAGAGGAATAAAAAGGCTCAAGTTGTAGGCCCACAAAAAAAATTGACCCATAGTGCCCTATCCTCCTCTACATAGCTTAAAATCCACTTTCTTTGATTTCAGATTTATTTAATAAATTTTCCTGACTTAATAAGCTTTCCAGGTTGGTAGAAACCCTGCCAGTAGTGAATAAACAGAGAAGGCCATGCAAGCTTAGTTGATGAGCTTAGTCGTGTGAGGAATTATACAAGGGATGAGAGACCCATTAACTCATCGCAGACTGTTTTGTCATCAATGATTCGTCATTGATGAATTGCAGGAAACATAATTTGTTGTGGGTCTCATCTGCTGATCTGCTAACTGGTACCTGCTTCTGGGCTTTTGTTGGAGGTCAAGAAGTGATAACATATGGGGTACATGACCTTCAGAGGAGTACACTTTTCATAGGCAGTAGTGGAGCTCAGGGTTTTGTATAGTGTTCACAGCCATGGGCAATTTTTAGTTTGACTTCAGTGAGTGTCAAGAAGTTGGCTCTCAATGGATGTTTGTATGTATGTGAAAGGAATCATTAAACCAAGCCCATGTGGTGATGAAAGATTTGATTCTCTGTTGTACCGCAATGCTGTTCAGAAGTCTGTCAGAGGCATCTGTCAGAGAAGTCTGTCATCAAGGCTGCATGTACATGGCTGAGAGATGTCAAGCTTAGCAGCAGCTTCTCTTTGACTAACCTTTGGCAACTCATTATGAAGCTTCAGAAAATTCACATTCTCAGGAATACTCAAGTCAATTTAGTTTGGAGCCATGGCATACACTACAGGTCAAAAACTGCTGCACTGTGAACATGACCTACTGTCTGACTAAGGCACCCAAATGAATTAACGTTGTGCACATGTTGCTAGGTGAATGGAAATGTTGAAGTTCATTTACAACTTTCTCTTCATAGTCAGGAGGGAAAAGTCCTCATCAATCTTGGGGAGGAATACCTCACACCTTTTCCTTCCCTGGATGCTATATGTTTCAGAAATTCTATAGTGATAGAAATGTGGTTGGCATATGCCTTGATAACAATATCCAGGGAAAGGTGTTAACATAAACCAGAGAAAAATATAGAGTGAGGTGGGGTAAAAGTAACAATGATGTAACTGGAACAATACTTGGTCTTTTAGCAAGTGCATTAGATACAAAATTCTTGTTTTGTGTCCATAACATGCCACTCTTCATCCTTTGATATAATGTATTTTGAGCTTCTCGGTGATTGGCTAAGAATGTGTTACTTCAATTTTGCACACTTTGGTAAGAAAATCAAGCAAATCAAATGCAATTTTTTTTCTCTTCTGTTGCAATTTCATTTCTCATCCCAACAAAGTAGAAAAAATGTTAATTTGCTGCCTGATCTTCATACCTACTTCATGACCTCGAAATTCAGACTCAGGCCTTCCCACATCATTTGTTATGTTCAATGTTACTTTTGCCCAATGGAATGTAGGGTCGTGGGACAATTGTAACAACCTATCATGAGGCAAAAGTAGCATCACACATACAATATTTTAAGTGCTGCTAACTTGTTACATGTGTATATTTGTATTTAAAAAATGTATGAATGACTGGGTATTGTGCATAGGCTTCTTCCAGGCTTCATAAAGGTTTGCACTTACAAAAGGAAAACTGAGGGGTGTGGGGAAACACTACTCCCTTGGAGGTCTTATAAGTGCTGTGAATGCCATCAAGATTCATGAAATTAACTGAAATATGACATCAGATTATTATGCCTTTCCTGAGAGCACCATCCAGATGCACCCGTCAAAGCATCGTTCATAAGTCCAATAAAATTCTCTAGGTTATGATCTGTGAGTTTAAGGTTTCCCTCTGTTGATAGGTGCGAAAGCCATGAATTTTATTGGTGCCCATTATAAGCAAATAGGATTGCAGATCTCTGAACTGGTTTTGAAGAAGAAAATTGAGGAGAAAGAAAATAAGAAATAGTAAAGAGTAAGTGGGGTGGAGGAGGGGGACTTTTACTACCTTTTTATTAAATTCCCATCGAAAGAGAATTCCTGCAGGCTTAAAATTCAGCTGTAGCTGTTTCAGTATTATCATCTCCTGCTGCTTTATTTTCATCCCATATTAGCAGAAAATTTCCTCAATTCATCCACAAAATGTGGAATGCATTTACAGTTGCCCCTTTTGCTCCTTAGTGCTATCAGACGGTACTTGTACAGGAATGTTACTATTGCCTCATCCTTTGTTACTTTTACCCCATTCCATGAGGTAAAAGTAACATTTAAAAAAGGCTTTTAAAAGAGGTTTTCTGAGAATCCAGTTCAGATTTAAGTTGTGGGAGTAATTGGAATCTCTTGTTCACTGTTTGAAGAGGGTGGAAATGAAAATTTTTGCTAGTATATTTTCTACCATCCTGCAAAATGCAATTATGTGTTTTTCAGGTAACTTACCTTCCACCTCTCTCAACATGAAATATTTGATTTGTTTTTGGTTTTCCAAATGTGATCACATTATCCAGCTGATAATAACCAGTGATCACAATGAGCAGCGTCCACTGTATCTTCAAATTTGAACCCAGTCAGTGATGGCCCATTCAAGTTAATTGTGATCAGAATATACATTTGTTCTTCCAAGACGTGACTTTGCAACTTATTCTTCTGTACGTTTTGCTAACTGAATCCCCATTTCACATCATCATTTGTCAAGGTAACTATTAATATAATTTTTTCATAAACTGCGAAGTCTGAGAGGTCTAAAGGAAAGCCAAGGATACATGTTAGCTCTCCCTTTTCACCCATTTCTATCTTTATCATTTGGCTAGAGGTCTTGGGTCATATTCTGCACATCTTCATCATCGCCCATCCTTTCTTCCCCTATGCTTTGACCCCTTTCAGTACACCCTGAGTCCAATGAACACATGACCTTCATTTAGGCATGGGTCTTTCCTGCATCAAATGCTGTGACTCTAGGCCTATATTAACCCTTCATGGGTAATTTTTACCTGGGAAGCTTGCCATATCTTCCCGCATTTCTTTTTCATAAAAAATTACACAGAAAAATTCTATTGATATATCTGATTGGAAAGAAAGTTCTCGGAATTTCATGAACAATTATTACAACCCAGTTTATTTAAAAGCAAAATCATCTCAATCATGAATGTAATCACCATTGGCCTCTATCACTTCACGCCAACGTTTATGCAAACTATGGATGCCATTCCAATAGAACTCTGGCGGCTGCGCTACGAAAAAGTTGGCCAAATCGGTTTTCAGGTCGTCTTGGTTGGCGTACTGCTTTCCACCCATGTGACGGTCCAGGGCAACGAAAAGGTGATAATCGGACGGGGCAAGGTCGGGGCTGTAGGGCGGATGCGGCAGCACCTCCCAGCACAGGTCCAGTAACTTTAGATGAGTCTGTCTAGCGGTGTGCGGCCGGGCATCGTCGTGGAGGAGGATGGTTCTCTGTCTTTCTGGGCGTGTTTCAGCCAGTTTCTGCTGCAGCCGATCGAGTTGCTGGCAGTAGTAGGCAGCAGTGATGGTGGTGTTTTGCGGCAACAGCTCAAACATGATGATGCCTTTCGAATCCCAGAAGACCGAGAGCATAATCTTTTTGGGGTGCAACTCCTGACGGGGTTCTCTTTCGGCCGATGCTCCGGCGTCCACCCACTGACGTTTTCGTCGAATGTTGGCATAGAAGGTCCACTTTTCGTCGCCTGTCACCACTGAGTCTAGCCAATCCGTTCGGCGCGAACGTGACAGAAGGGAGATGGCCATGTCTACTCGTCGCTGGCGGTCCCGATCATCCAGCTTGTGGGGTACCCAGCACCCCAACTTTGCCTTCTTGCCAAGCTCAGCCAGATGATGAAGGATAGTTGTATGGGAGACACCCAGCAAGTCCGCAAGCTCTCGCGATGTTTGCCGGTTGTTGGCCTCCAGTGCCTCCTGCAAGGCAGAGTTATCAAACTCCGAAGGACGACCGGTGCGTGGCTGGTCTTCCAGGCTTTCATTTCCTTTCTGGAAGCGACTGTACCAATCATAGGCAGTGCTCTTGGACACAGTGTCCGGGCCAAACGCGGTATTGATGTCAGCGATGGAATTGGCTGCCTTCTTCTTGATTCGGAAGTCATAAAGAAGAAGCAGGCGAACTTGCTCCTTAGTAAGAGGGTAGGGCTGGTTCATGGCTGGAGAGCACCAGGGCTGTAATAATATACGGTTGTATGCCGAAGGACACGACCTACTTATAAACACACACAGAACATTCTAGCATGCTCTGGAAAAAATTGTACTGGATATTCAAGAAATTCCGAGAACTTTCTTTCCAATCAGATATTTTGTGGGACAAGGGAAAAATTGTGACCAATACCAAATTCCCACCAGTATCAACCAGTATCAGTGGGAAACAGATTCTCCAAGCATTAATATGAATGGGTAGTGGGAAGTAGAATTCCCACTGCCCACAAAAGGGTTATAACAGAAAATTACAACAAAAGAACGGTTTTCTTCACACACCCTTGAGAGGTGAATGAACCCATTATCTCCAAGTAGCATTCCAGTTTCAGAGGTTTTTATATTCTAGTGAAATTCCTTGTACAAAAACTAAAATTAAACCTAGTACACAAGATAGGATCATATGCTTGCTAATCTCAAGACATCCCTCATTTCAGCTAGTCCCTTACTGCTTGATGTTCTACATATGGCATATACCAGAATATTTTTTCAAACATAATAATGCTGAATATTCAAATTCAGCAAATGGGAAGTTCTGTAACATCCTTAATGTTCCTATGGTAGAAGAACAATACTTCTTAAAAGTACATTTATCAACTGGAACCATATTGAAGATACCATGTCAGGACCAAAGCCAAAGTAAAGACTTTTTGCCTTATTTCATAACAAGCTTTTCAATTTTTTTTTATCATTACATATAATGTCTAAAAAAAACTTTATCATGCATTACCTGTCTCATATATTCATCTCACATCTTTGAGGTTTCACAGATACCTACTGCAGTTTTTCTTTAGCAAATTGCTTCCATTTGATAAAAACCCATAATTGCCTTAAAATGACCAAACTTTGACAATTTGATGCAAAGTACCTTACTTTAGAATTAACGGAATTTATTCAAAATTTGACATTTTTCTCTTCTCTTATGATGCAGTAAAGGGTTAATTTCAAAAGACTTAGGGTAAATCCACAAATAGGGTTACTCTTCAGCAAGATCATCACCACAAAAAAGTATTGCATTCACATCCCAAGACTCCTTTCTTCCTGAAAAGCATATCTTTTCTGGTACCTATGCAAATATTTTGCAAAATAAGCATACCTGAAGCATGCAGTGGAGCTTCAAGGTGTATGCAAAGCCACAAGTTTGCTCTAACTTGGTGATCATGGATGCCTCTGCATCATCTGAAGCAGACAGGCAGTGCACCATTCGTTTGGCAAGCATGTTCCAATAAAATCTAAGAAACATGTCCTTGTCCTCTATGTACTTGAATACCACCATCTGCAGAAGGAAAAGATAAAACATAATGAAAGGTCAAGGGCATGTTTGAGAGAAAAGGAAAATATTTATTAAAAATTAGTATTGTGATTAAAAAAAGTTATTGCAATGAGTCAAATTCGATCAGTGAGAATGTACTTAAGAAGAATTACTCTGAAGTTCAGCCAAGATACAATAGCACTAGCAATTTCAGTCCCATTTCAAATCAGCATATAGAATTCTTGGATAACCAGACCTGGCTGTTATAAAGGGTGGCACAAAATGTGTGCACCATAGTGGATTACACTGTTGCACTACATTAATTCTTGTTTCATTCTTTGCAGGTAAGTGATGACTGCAAAATTAACAAAAGATGAGAAGGTGGAGTTCAGATATCTGCAAACATCATGTGTGCAGCGAATCGAAGTGTTTTCAAATAAATGGCAGATGATCAGAACATTTACTGTAATTTACCCTATGGTGCATGACTTTTGCACCACTCTGTATATTGATGAAGGAAATGGGCTTTCATTATTCACATTTGTCCCAGGCAGCACTAAAATTTTTTGGTGTAAAGACCTTAAGACTCTGGAAGAGTTCATCAGGCAACATTGTGAAGGATGATGGAAGTGTTTGGTCCCAGAAGGGGAAGGGAAATTTGAGAAGACAGTTTTGAAAGATGATTAGCAAGCCACAGCTTTACCAGCACTGAACCATTCATGGAGTCATTGAGCCAGTTCCATCAACAAAGAAAGAAAAGGAGTCACTATAATTTAAAGAATCTGAGATAGTAGTCCTGCCAGATTTGCACCAGTTTGTGATTTGCACCTTTACATTTGCTGATCTTGTGAAGAATAAAAACAAGCCACAGAAAGACATGCAATAGCAATCAAGAGGTAATGAAGCCTAATTTCAAATTCATGGTTTTTCCATGACATTTGGTTCAGTGCTCTGCATTCATGGGTGGGTAAAGGATAGAAAGAAACAAGAACACTGCCAAGGCAGTCAATAGGTCACAGAATCAGACTAGGATTTTTCATTTCAACCCCAACCATTTTTGCGTTTCTTGGGCTTCATTACTCTAACTTGCTTTAAATTCAGCAGGAAGTGAGATAATATAGCACTCAAAAATATGTTCAAGAAGTTCATTCCTAACAGATGAGGACAAATATTTAATACCTCATTTTGCTTTTTCCTATCATGTCAAAACCAAATAATTATTATCAGCAGACAAATATTTCAATTCTTATTGAGCACAACTAAGTGGATGATATGGATTTGAATGACTGATATTCAGTTAAATCTGAATACCCTCCCATTACTTTAATCCATAGTCAAACTCCTTAAACCAGTGATTCTCAACCAGTGGGTCACGATGGTCTTTTAGGTGGGATGCAAGAGAATGAAATGAATTGAAAATAAAATTGAGAAAATTGGTGAGAGGTTAGAAAAGACAGAGATCAATCATAAGCACTAAACCAAACTACAGAGTAGTATTACATGAGCTAAAATTACTAGGAATGCGATTCTGAAAAGAGCAAACAGCTATAAATTGTATTTTTAATATATCTTGCTCATACCCTCCATCTCCAGTCAATTCCTCATCAGTTTCAGCATTCCCTCTGGTTCCTCATTGCTGTGATTAGGGGTGATGCTTTTTTTGTGGGCAGAATCCGAAGTTTATATTCTTGATTTAGTTTCTCTGCTACCTGAGCATATACATATCCTTCTTTTTGGAGGGGGAGGTTTATGAAGTTCAACTCATTCATGATTTCCAGTAGTTCCTTATTTAGGTTCAACAATGAAATGCAGATGGAACATTTCCTGAAGAAACAGAGGGCAGGCACAGGTGTTGATAGTAGCACCACTGGTGATGTCATTGAGACAGAGTTAGGCTTTAGGCCAAAAAAAAAATTTAAAAACTAGTACCAATTTGGAAGCATAATGAGATTCATACCTTCAGTGTGGTTTCACAGCCTCAGCAAATATGAAACCAGAATGCAAAGTTTGTGGTGAACTGCTTCCCAATGCATCCATGAAGCTTTCAAATTTGAAGTGGCATTTAGATTGAAATCAACCAACATTGATGAAGCTGAGTTATTTCAGAGGAAGCTAAAAGAGGTAAAACAGCAAAGGAATAATGAAGGAATCACCTATTCCAAGAGCAATATATTCAAAACGTCATGTCCATACTTGTCTATCATTAAGTCTTTACTATCAATGAATATTTTTCACATCAAACAGCTACATTATTCCTGGATTTTTCTATATTTGTGGGTCATATAAGTATGGATAGAGGTCTTGATAGGTTGCAACATCAAAAAGGTTGAGAACCACTGTCTTAAACAACACAATAGAAGCAAGATCATTTATGCTCCAAGCACAATATCTACATCAATCTGAAACATTATTCCTCTTCTATGAAACTAGTTATAAGAAATGAAATTTTAAATATGTTATTTAGAGCTGGAAGAGAATATTCTCACCACATCATTGAGTTTGTCTTCCAACTCAGCTTCCTTGGGGTTCTTGCTAGACTTTTTGAGAAAAAGGTTACAGCAGCTGGCAAGGAGCTCTGGGCTCTTGGATGAATTCCCTGTTGCCCCCGTCACAGAATTATTGTTTATGAACTTGAAACAAGCCTTGTCAAGGGAGGTGATTAACCCAGAATCATTTACAGCAATCACCATTTCGCTGCATTTCTTGTGGACTTCCAGGATGGTGGTGACATACAGCTTAGGATCAGTGAGTGCAGCCAAGCAACACTTCTCAATAGCCTCTTGTCCCTGTGTGCAGATGAGAGACTCAAGGAGATTTCTCAGGTTCTGCTGTTCATGGATAAGCACCTTCTTCACTGTGGACAGAACCTTCTCCAGTGTTGAAGGGTGAGGGTAGTGATGTCCAAGATCTTTCTCTTTCTCCAGAAAAAGCCTCACCTGCAACAAACACATCAATTTTCAGGTCTCATCTTCCCACTTCATCTCTTCATCTACAATGTGGTGAGTTTTGGTGCATAAATACACCACAGCAACAAAAGCTCAATGAGATTTTGAATGCTACCCATACCTTGATTTCTGAAAATTCAATTATACTTTTTGACCAAATGCAGAGATAGGTTTTGGAAACTCAGTGATTAGATGCTGCAAAATCCAACAATGTAAAATATAGCTATACACACATTACAATATGAAAAATAAACCTTTTTACTCCCCCAACTCCCTCCTCCAGAAAAACGACCTATGCAAGTACTTGTATATGAGATTAGGCTTTGGGTTAGGATTGAAAACTTGTAGCATGAAGCAGACTCCTTCACTTGAGTCAAAACATGGAGCCTTTCCTCAACTCCTATCCTGAAAGGAGTTCAGGATGATGGATTTTGGGGACGAATTGCAGCACAAGGGCCTAAGAAGTCCTCAAGAAGAGAATTGCTTGGAGCTTGATAGAATCCAATCAATCAGTGTGGGTGATGCCTCCAATATGAGATGGTGTCAGAGCCTAATCATCAAGATAGGTATAAAAATCAATTCAAACTTATGATCCAGAGCTCCTTTATTCTGCTAATAACACGCTACCAGGATTAATTCAGTGCATTTTGCTAACCCAATGAGTTATGTGAACCATCACAACTTGCACTGAGAGCAGCTATTCTGGGTTGGTTGAGGAATGGAGGGCTAAGTTAGTCCTGGATTAACTTCTTTGCGGGGTTAGGTAGCTGCAGGCTAAACTGATCCACTCATGTCAGTTGATGAATCATAGAGTATGTCAGAGTTAGCAAACCCCATCTTCCCACTTCTCTCCAGCAACCTCACAACCCTTTGCTCTAGGGATCCTCATCCACTGTCCCACTGTGCATACGTTTTCCAGTTTTGCATGTCAGGCCTCTCCTTGGTTGTGGTTCATTTAGACTGGATGCTTTCATGCCATTGAATTTTTATAAGTGTTAGTAATGGACACTGCTGGCCCATTTAACATTTCAATTCAGTCAAAACATTGTGAGAATTGCACATTTGCAGGATAAACAGCTGCTTCTCATGTTGGTGGATTCATTCATCCATAGGTGCCTGGCAGTCCCATTGTTGCTTCCTGGGTTCCTCGAGTTGCATATGCTGTAGTAGTGTTTATCACTTGAGTTAGCAATTTTTCACTCAACTCAGATACATGTGCATTGGACATTTCTCATGCATGAGTGTCAAAGCCAAGTGTCCAACTCAAGGGTAAAACAATGTAAATGCAGCATTGTCTGCTTGGACAAGTGAAACTGCTGTGTAAAATCCTCATTGTTATACAGTGTAAAAGGATTGGAACAATACCTGATGTTAGGGACTTGGCACTTGTCAATCTCCTTCTGGAATCTCAGTTCAGAGTTCCACAAAAGAAGCCACAACAGTAATCAGCCTAGCATGATTATAGCATGGCATGTCATCCTCCAGGCTTCTCATAGCAGAGGGAACTTAGCACAACTTAGCATGACCTAATGAGTGGAGTTAACATAGCCCCCAATTCGTTCCTAGTTAAGCCTAATTTAACTTTAGCCTGCCATTCATTAATCTGCAAACTGCCTAGTCCCAAGTTTAACCCTGTGCTATTCTGACCAGGAGTTAACCCTCCCACTCATCAACCTACCCTTAGAGTTCAATGTATGAAACCATGGCAATCAGAATTCAAGCACTAGTCTGGTAAATGGGGTCAGATTAAAACCATTAAATCATCACACAACACTCTAGTCAGTCAAAATGCCAGCAGATAGCTATGACATTGTTGCTTGGCATGAAAACCGATGAGTAGGAGATTGTCATCTGGAAGATTCACAAATGCCTATCAAAATAGGCTCCATGATGGGTATCTATTAATTGTCCTAGCAGACAGAACATAGGAAATACTAAATCTATCGCATGATACCGATCATGATAGTGACCATGTAATAGCTACCAAATTATAGGTTCTGGCATATGGGTCATTATCAGCAAATATTGAAAAGTTAGACACTGAGAATGGACAAGAGCTCCTTCTGGTAGTGGAATGGAGGACGCACTCAAGTCCTCCTGGTCATCAAGACCACATCAATCTCTTCTGGCACTTAAATTTATTCTTTGGACTGGTTGTCTCTGGCAGATGGTTTTCATTAGCTTATTCCCAATGAATAGCAGATAAATCAATTATGAGTATTAATCCAGTGAGTTTTCTCAACTTTATTCAAAATTTCCCCTGGTTTTCTGAAGGAATTATCCACTTCAAATAACAGATTTGTCATGGAATATAATTTATAGTAATAGACTTCTGCAGCATTGTTGACTTTCAAATAAATAAGGGCATACTTCATCCACAGCACATTTTTTAGATTTGACTTCAGCAATCATAAGATACAATCAAAGTCATAGGTCCTTTTTGCCATACCTTGCTGACTCAGGTTGACATAGACAAAGGGAAATTTTGAATGAAACATGTGAAAGTCTCTGGATATTGGTAGTCATTTATCCAGAATGAATGAAAACCATCTCTCTGGTTGTCTCTGCAACAGACAACCAGCCCAAAGAATGAATTTAAATGGACGAGGAGCTTGAAAGTCTGCAAAGTACTTGGTACCCTCCCCCTTAGTACCCTCCTGGTCTTGAGGACCAGGAGGGACAGCACTCAAGTGTTTCCTCCACTCCAATACCAGCAGGAGCTCATGTCCATTCTCAATGCCCAACTTCTTTTCAATAATTGCTGAAATCGCTTTGGCCCAACAAATTTGGATGAAATCTTGAAAATAAGTTAGAAATATTTTCATGCATAATAAAAGTTTTGCAAAAATGGTTCCAATATGAGCAGATATTTCGATCAAAAGTCATTGGTCTTCTTTTTTTTTTGCCATACCTTGCATAATATGTTTAGAGGGAGAAATAGCTGGCACTTCTTGCAAAGAATGCAGCAAGCATACAAATTGAAGTCTTTTATTTCAGAGGCTGTTGACCAATTGAATACACTGAGACTTGAAGCATAAATTCAATAATATCAATATTCCAGTCCAGAAATTAAAATATTGAAGTGCTCCTATGAAGAAAACCTTTAAAGATCCTATCAAATGATATTTCTTCAATTGTAATACGAGGGGTGTTCGAAAAGTAATAGGAATTTATTTATTAAACAAGAACGATTAGACCTAAGGTAACAAGAGTCAGCCCATACGTACGCCAACATGTAAGCATTAGGACCTGTCAATGCCATTCAATACACTCAGTCCCTTCTCGAGTTATAGGCCGTGCTGTCCCTTGCTATTTTTCTATTATGGAAGACGCGGTGAAAAATCAAAGGTCAATAAAGTTCTTTTTGTGGAAGGAAGGAGTCAAAACTGTTGATATTGTCAAGCGCTTGCAGTGTGTTTTCAGAGATGCTGCTGACTCAAAAAGCACAGTTTATTTTTGGATTAACCGCTTCAAGAGTGGTTGGCAAAGCCTTGATGATGACCATCGGACTGGAAGGCCCTCCACTTCAGTTAATGAAGAAAATGTGGCAGCCATGGAAGAGCTTGTGATGNATGCCAGGCCCCATACTGCAAGACGAACTATTGATGCTATAGCCGATCTGCGATGGGAGTTGCTGCCTCACCCACCCTACTCTCCTGATTTCGCTCCAAGTGATTACCACCTATTCCCGGAACTGAAGAAACCACTTCGGGGCAAGCGTTTTTCTTCTCTACAAGAGGTCAAGGATGCGGTAGAACGTTGGACTAAAAGCACACCAAAGGAATTCTTTAATGATGGCCTTAGGAAGTTAGTCTCTCGTTGGAAAAAGCGTATTGCACTCCAGGGTGATTATATTGAAAAGTTAAGTGTAAATAATGATGAATAAATATGTTGATTGGGAAAAAATTCAAAATTCCTATTACTTTTCGAACACCCCTCGTAAATGCCAAGAGCTTCTGAAGGGCTTTGTCTCAGTATGCATTCCCCATTAGATGCCTACACATAGGCATTTTCATGTCTAGTGGTGGCTTAAATTGATCTTTCATCAAACAACCAACCCATTTTGCCTTTGCTCAGCCCCCCATACTCAGGATTACTTCACAAAAACTGCTACACTGAGAAGGTAAACTATGGTTACCTGGAAGCAGAAGAACTTTTGCCACCTCTGGTGGAACCATTCAGAATATGCAACTTGTGCTAAAAAAAAAAAAAGAAAAAAAAAATGGGGAACAATTTTCTGCATGAAGCAGAAAAGCAGGTCTTTCCTGAATTAAATTCAACCGGTTTTAGAACTTCTAGCACAAAGCACATTTATATTTATCTTATCTCAATAAAACCTATAAAATAGCTTCCTCCTGTGGGACACCCATTAATTCAGTACAGTCTATGCTTTTTGTGTAGAGAAAATTCTTAATAAAACTCCTGAAAGATTTAATAGAGGTAGAGGTTCTCAATTTTGAGGGTTGGATTGTTCGTGACATCACTCAGCAATGACAGCATCTAATTAGCTGATTGTAGATCTAATGAGGAATCATTAGATCTACAAATCATCAAATGAGGAACCTTCACCCAATTTCTTTTACACTTTTATGTGCAGTATACAGAACCCTTAAACAGTTTCTAACTTCATCAGTCTCTCTGTATACCTGCTCTGGTGCAATTGCAGCAGAACAATCAGGAACAAAATGTGCAATATTACCAATTCCCCATCGTCAATCCTTCCCTTAAACGAAATTACACCTTCTCCCTGAGAGCTACTGGAGGGACAAAATTGCATATGCTTCTTACTCTATCAACACAGAATTCTGTTAGTTTTTTTTCCCCCCACCCTCTGGGTAGCCATCCTCAGGTCTTTTTGGAGAAGATAGCCCCACTAAAAGAAAGATATGGCTTATAGAGTGAGATATATGCCCTCCCTGTTGCTTTTCCTCAAATTTTGCCCAAAAATTAGAATGACATTCCAAACTTTTCTATTGTGATACGACAAATTACAATTTGATGCACTTGCATCATCACTTAATGAGTATTCAGATAACTGTAACATAAATATTTGGACAGACCTTGAACCTACTTTACAACATAAACTGGCACCACATTTCTGCCAAAGCACCGTATGCTTCTTGAAGGATCAGTACTTGTAATCATGCATGGCTTGGGAAAGTTGAATAAGTTAAGGAAGTCATTCCCCTTCAATTCAATTACCCAAATCAATTACTTGGCTCCATGCAAAAGTTTTATCTCCAGTGCCTGAAGCATGTCTCTTAGGAGCCTTTGGAATGATGCCTTCTGGAATTTAAAGTACTCAAGGGAATTTGTTTCTCGACTCCCTTTGTTTAGCGAAAACTGCTTCACAACTTTTCACATCACTCTGTGACAAACCACCAAAACCCACTCATTCAACATGCATGATGTTCAGTCAGGTCACTGCATAAGGTTATGTCCCAGGATGCTCAGCACCTATTGGTGCACTGTTTCCCCTCATGAAATTGTGGATAGCACCCATTTATGCCTCACCATGATAGGGTAGTGTCATTATACTTATCTAAAAGTCTACTCTGAGTTTAAGCAGGTTTCACATAATCCTATACAATAAATACCCCAACAAAGCACTGTCCATTTTTATATCAACACAGGTGGATGCAATTTTGGATTAGGCATGTGAAGTTACCTCAGATACAGAGGTACTACAGAGGAATTTTTAAATTATAGCCAACACTACTAGTGTTAAAATTTTCATGGATCCACATGCAGTACTGTCATATGCGGGACAGAAAGTCAAAGTTTCACTTAAACATGTACACAGGGTAAACTACCCACCCAACCAGTCAATGCTGTGCAGAGACTCACGTTTTTCAAGTACTCTGGAATTTGATTGCGGTGCTCCAGTGCTCCAAATTCACAGCGTTTTTCAAAGTAAAACCAATAGGTTTGCTCCAATAGAGGTACTACAAAATACTCTTCATAGATTTCAAAGACAAGGTTGACACTTGGTTGGTACACTGAAGATCCTGCATCCTCATTGAGATCAGCCTCCTCCCTGTTCAGACCTGCAACCAAACATCTGAGTCACATGTAGGGTGTCTCAAAAAAAAGGTAACACTGCAAGAATTGATTTTTAATTTGTTATATTACAATTGAATGAAAATTGCTGTACCAGTTAACATGGGAAGAGACTACACTTTCCAATACTGAAGATTGTATAAAGATCAATGAACTCAGAAGTGAGATATGGAAAGATAAGGATTACCTTAGGAAAATTCAGATATGCTGATGAACCACTGCAAACAACCTAAAGAAGAGAATCTGGCAAGGGAAGGACTCAAAGAAGCTAATGAGTCACAAGTGTAATGCCAGGAGACTCCTTGCTTTATTGCTGGTTCTTGGACATATGTCAACAAAAATGCCACAGGATTCATTGAATGGAAGAATCTTTTTGGTGACCCTCTCAATCTCAAAAAACAGGGCAGGAACAAGTCAGTCAGCAGTAGAAAACCTCGCTAAGCATCTGATGCTATGCTGGCATTGAGGAGGAGCAGGCCTTGAACATGTCCTATAATAATAGTGCAGGCATTTTTATAATCTAATTTTCACTGTTCCCTATGTCACTTCAGAAAGTTTATTTTCATGTAGTTATCAGCAGATGAAAGCTTAATTTCTTCTCTTTCTAACAAAAACAACATTTTAACACGTTGACGACCAGCACCAGCCATTGAAGGGTGAATTAAATAATAATTATCTGTTAAATAATCCGTATAAACAGCTATTCCTTCTTGTGAAAATGCCGATTCAGTTCCAGAGGGTATTCATTGAAAATGAAATCTGCATCCTGGCATCAGGACGCATTGTCGCCAACGTGTTAAAAATCAAGTTCAACATACCAGAAAAAGCCATTATAACAGCATCAACTTTTTTTGAGACACCCTGTACAAAACATTACCCCCAAAGATGCAAAAACCAAGTCACTCAATCTCCTTCAATGTTTCACGAAACTGATGGATTCAAGATTCAAGTTGATTTCCTTTGCATTCAGGTCGTCATTTAAGAGGGGGGGGGGGGAGTATTAACCCATTGAGCAGTATGGCCGTACCAGTACGTCCTGCATCTACAAATTCAAATTGCCACATTTGTACAGATGCCGTCAGTTTGAGGTAAAAACTTTTATGTTCATAAAAGTAAAATATTTGGAGCTGGAGCCCATTACAAAAAAATTCACCCCTGGGGGCATGGCCAGTCAGAAAAAAACTCACCACTCAATGGGTTAAATATGAGAGATAAAAGAAGACAAAAAGATAAAAAAATAATATAAAGCACCAGGATAGGACAAATTAGTCATGTGAGTTCAAAGTTCAAGGTTTCTCAAATTTTAGAGGTGCATTACAGACGACCATCACTGTTTCAATCACAGCAACTGCATAAAAGGATGTTTAGAACCCTGTTGGTTTTTTTACCAGACAAAACATGAGTTTTTCTTCACGTTTGGTGGCTGGCAGGTACACTGTGTTTTTCCTGGTGTTTGGTTCAACCAATCTGTAAGATGTCATTAGCAGTGCATGCAAGTAGTGTAGGGTGTTTACTTTAATATTGTTGTGCATTATGGCACCTATGCAGTTACAGTGCTCAAGCATGAGGTGACAGGGTGTTGGGGCATATGCCTTGGATTTTTGAAAGTTTTCTCAGTAGCTTTGGATTTTTAAGACACATGCCTGTACAAGATGGTTTCCATACACAGGTAAGCAATAGAAAACAGCAGATAAGATACAAGCAACAATAAACAGAGCAACTGTATCATTTTTCCTTCCACAGCTTTCAACAGCCAGGTCCCATAGAATGCTGGTGAGAAGCCCCTTTTAACCAAGAGATCAACAAGTAAACTGAAGCACAGGCTTTTCTCAAAGGTACTCCTATTCCGAGGTTATCCCAAGGTACTATGCATTTTCCAAGGGATTGATTACGAGACCATTTATTGAAATTTCCTCTTTCATAAGAGAGGTGATACTGGTTTTTTATTTTATCCCTCTGGTGGAAAAGCAATTCTTTTGATTTCTCTGGATCCAGGTCATGGGATTCTGAGAAACTGCACACAGCTTGGATGCACTGGCAATAGCTGAAGTTCTCATCATTACTAATGCCAGCAACAATGACAGTATCATCAGCATACTTTAGTCTGATGCTGTTTGGAAAGCAGGATCTAAGACTGTCAGTAATGAGGGTGAACAGGCTGGGGGATAGAACTGCACATTGAACATGATGGAACAAATTTTACATTTTTTTAATGTAAAGTTTTTCTTAAATTCACTCATTTTCAGTTTCTCAACTTGGAATTAAGGAACTTGGTTAAAGGGAACAACTATTTCCCTTAAGGGGGAGTCCTACTCTTCCTGAAAATTGAGCTAGGGTGAAGGGGCTTCATAGATGTCGCATAGTCACCCCACCCCTCTTTCCCCTTATGGTTCACTCTGATGGAAAGCATTTTTTTTGTAAATCATGGACCTCCTACAGGTGTCATATCCAATCGAGGGGACCAGTTTCTAATTTTTTTTTCCAATTCCCTTCACTTTCTGCATTCGATCACCTTGAGATATCGGTGTGGCCATACAGTTTTAAAACATTGTCAACTTCAGAGATTTTTTTTTTTTAGTGACAGGTTAATAAACTTCATCCACATTTTTCTAATAGCCAAAAATTATTTTCTCTCCCTCCTTCAACATTGCACTCTTTAAGCATGGTAGAGCGGGCTCACGATCCTCAGTTTTTCTATCATTGTAAGGACCAGAGATAACTCATTGCTGGGGAAGATGGGTTTTAGGGAATCCATCAATACAGGAATCCATCAATACAGGAATCCATCATTACAGGAATCCATCATTACAGGAATCCATCATTACAGGAATCCATCATTACAGGAATCCATCATTACAGGAATCCATCATTACAGGAATCCATCATTACAGGAATCCATCATTACAGGAATCCTAACATGCTCATGGCCATGATGTAACAGCTTCACGACCACGACCCCTTCCTTCAACTCTTTCTCTGAAAAATTGCAACTCCGAGTTTCCTCTATAACTTTATTTCTTCCCTGCTTATGACCATCTACCTCCTCCTCAAGACATTAGCTCCTCTCTAGGAAAGATACTTTCTGCACCTCAACCATTTCCTCACTGAGGTCTGGCTTTATTCAGGATGACCTCTCTTCCCTGACTTGTCTACGACAATGTCAGAGAAAGTTTTCAGTATAGCATGCATAAAAGATCATCCTCTCGGAAAGAGATGAATACTCCCTCCAAGATGGCTCATTGGATGGAAAGGGACTCCAAATGAAACTTCCTTATGAGCATCAGAACATATTTGTTTGCATGCAGACAGGGTCTGTCAATAGTTAGATCTCCATCCATCTACAGGAAAGAGATTTTGGTGTCTGTTTCAGTACAATGGCCATCATGAACCGATTCACCAACAACATACTATGAAGTTATTGAATCCCTGATATGACGGTTTCTGCTTCAATTTCCATGTTGATGTTTCTTAGCTGTTTGGCTTTCTCCTACTTGCCCATCAACGAGAATGGACTGGATCGATACTCAATGAGGAGGGAACATTGCTCTAATTGTTGTGATTTCTCTCACGCATGGACTTCTGTGCATTCAAAGATGATGAATGATGTTCTCACTATAGAAACCTTGGGAAACTTTCTAGATGAAATAAGTGTCATGATTGGGGCAGAAAAACAAAACTGCTTTCATTGTGGAAAACCGTATGGCTCACAAAAGATTGATTCCCCAATACCCAACCCATTGAATAAACTTCCCTCCATTCAAATCAGAGGTAAGAGATAGTTTAGGTTCTCTATCAGCTCCCATTGCCACCATGCTGCTGCTCTAGGTGTGTCTTTGACACAATATCACAGAAACATTCTTGAACAAACGGGACATGATGCACTAGAGGGTTTACACTCTCGATTTATGCTGCAGAGCATACTCAGCTGTTTCCATGGACAGGCCATTGAATACAGAAGTAACATTCGAATGAAGTTGCCATCTCCATGCTGTGGGAGGAAAAGGCCTTCACTGTCTGCTTTCTTAAGTGTTTCTCCTTCCCTTCCTCCCCAGTCTAGATGTGGATTCCTTGAGGTGGAATGCCCACCCTCTGCTCTTTATATCCATGGAGGCTCTCACCAAAACCATCCGGGGTGACCGACTAATGGAGAACAAGAGGGAGTCAGTCCTCATTTACAATTCCTATTCCTTAATTGCTTGGGACACATTCACCAACTGGTTTTAGAGAATGTAACCAGACCATTATGATGGGACTCTATGGGGCAAAAGTTTTGCTTGATTTGCATGAAAACATGCCCAATTCAGGAAAAGCCACTTGGTGCTTTGGCTCATGATGAAAATCTTTTTGGGTTGCAGAAAGACTAGACTAGAGCTAGGCCTAGGAAAGGCCCGATTCCATTTTTTCATTCGCCTGGCATCACAAGGAAATTGACTGAACCTGCAGCTGATCTACAATGGTGCTTACAACCAGATAAATTTACAAGAACTGCACAATTTCGTCCAACGGGAAAAGACATTGCAAATATCCGCCAACCCATGTTGAAACAGACTGGATGTTTGGAAACACTGCCATGCTCTGACGTCACCAAATATGTCATCCCGTAACCAGCTTATAGGAAAAAGGTCTAAGAAACCATTTAACTGATAATTAAGTTTTGACTAGCTTCAGATTAGCAGTGGGAAGTTTTTATCGTTTATCTCAAATTGCATATTTTGCACATATGCCCTTTTTTCAGAGAACTCCTCAATTCTAGGAATTTTTTTTTTGGGGGGGGGGGGGGGGGGGGGGGGCCTCTTTTTTTTCCAC
>CAJPEV010003540.1:0-24025 GCA_905338385.1 Darwinula stevensoni | reverse complement strand
CTACACAGTGATATCATCATTTTTAAGTTTTGGCCAAATGCTTGGGAGAAATGATCTTTCCAAAATGGTTCACTTTCTTTGGCCCACCCTGTATACCTGTCTTTCCTTTTCTGCGATGATGCCCCAGGTAACCCAAGAGACTGTACCCACGTCCCCAGGATCTGAGAATATGCCAAGGACGCAAGCCATATGGCTTGTGTCATCAGGGGTTCAATGATCCATATCGGCTAGGTAGTATAAATATTTGCCAACCTTTGCCCGTGTGTCCAGTGCATCATGAGTCTTAGCCTGTCTTTGCCAGCATTGACCCTTCCTTGTAGCAGACAAGGCCGTGTACATCCCTTAGGTTGACATTACGTCGGCCACATGTCGACCACATGTCGACCCATGGGAGCACACTATCCAGTCTTTATTTTCCATTCGCGTTTAGACGAGCAAGCAAGTTGATTTGGCTTTTCTCCTTGTTACTGGTTATCTCGATCCTGTGCGAGCAAGGATATTGTCTCAGAAGCACGTGTTTCATCTGTAAACCTTTAATTAATAAAATTGGCTTGGGACTGGGAAGTATTAATGATGAGTGGGGAAAATCCATTAAGATTCCTCCAAAATTAAAAGTTTGCCCCCCCCTCCAATTTTCTCTTTACACATTTTAGAGTACTTCAAAGAATTCTCCCGACAAGCAGATGTTTGTATCGCGCCAAAAAGGTGAAATTTGACAAATGCTTCTTTTGCCATGCCAAAACCTCGAGCCTCAATCGATACTGCATAGGCTGGTTGAATGCCCTTTTTTAAAAAAATTTGGAACGAGGTTTCTTCGCTATGCCACTTTCCCACTCGGATAAAAATAACCCCAGAATACATCATTTTCGGGTATACATAGGGTTCAATGCATTTCGAATCAATTAACGTAATTCTTATTGTGGGAGAGCACTATATAATCGTTTGCAGTATCCAAAAACTACTACCATTCAGATGAATTCACGACGAAATTGGAATACCAGCGCTACCTGAAAAAGCTATCGCCATGCAAAAAAAATAATTTGGAGAAATGTCAAAACAAATGGAAATTTCTACCAGCTCCAACTAAGGGACAGGCCATCCTTTATCCTCTGTCTTCTGCAGTCTCCTCATCTTGATTCTTTTCCACCGTTAAGAAATTAAAAGCCTCCGTATGCCACCCCACCCCCTTCCCATTCTAAAGTCGGTGTTTTTGTTATTTTTTTACTACCTTTTCTTCTTTGGCTGCAGCCTGTGGATTTCTTTGTTTGCATTGTCTTTTTTCGTTTTATATTATTACTTTGATCTTTCATTTTATCTCTTACGGTTTATAGCCCCTGTTCACGTACAATGGCTATGAAAAAAAAAGATAATGAAAATAATGTAGAAAATAATGTAGAATAATGAATAATGTAGAATAATGAATAATGTAGAATAATGAATAATGTAGAATAATGAATAATATAAAATTGGCTTTCTCGGAAAGGCGACTCATGACTTCAGGCATCTCAGAATTTCGACATCCTCGACAAAGTCAAATAAACGGTGAGGCGTTGATACGGACAATCGTGTAAAGTATTAGTGCTTAATCAGTTTCGAAGCTGCTTCATTAACTTAACATTGAAAGCGGAAACGGGGGAGGTACAGGGCGGGACGGTGGAAACGGGGGACGGAGGGGGGAGTGAACCCAGAAGTTACAGTGCGTGCATTCCATTCACCATGCTGCGGCAATGGAAGGGAAAGATAAAGGTTTCCACATGAAAAAAGATTTATCGTCTCGAGATATTTGCACAAGACGCACAACAGGTCAGTCAACAAAGGACATTATTAGAATATTAGGAATTATTACGGCAGACGAGACTGATGCCTGATAGTCCTCATACGATACTCATAAAACCGCCAAGAGGTGCGAACGATTAAAGGCAAGTACAGCCGACCCTCGATATACCACCACTCTCGCTTCCAGCCGACTCCTTCCTAAGAAGGAATCATCCTTATAGGTTTACCTTACGCACTATAGCAGCACCTCCTTACCCGTCATCCGCCGACCCCTTCACTTCCACAGACGTGAATTACCCAGCATAAAGCCTCATTCGATATCACGCCAAACAGCATACTTTGCCAGCCAAAAAAATGTCATGCTGCCGTTAGCGCCCTTCGGGCGCATGATGGCAAGATTTTGGGGCATGGAAGCATTCGAATGGACCTGAGGTATAATCTCTCCCCGCAAATCCCAGCGGATTAGGCCGGATTAAGGCGGAAAAGGAAGTTTCTTAACTTTACAGATTAAACGTAATGATATATGTTTCGAAGAGCATTCTGCTGTAAAGTTCAAAGAACGTTATCGGGGTAAAATTGGGGTAAAATAACGGCTTTAATGTGAAGGATTAATTATAACGGTGCCGTTGGAAATAGGTGCATGTGGTCGCAAGTCAGTCAAACTTTCCGAATAATTTTTCAGGATTTTGCGAAAATAAAGTTTGTGGTGCAAAGAAGCAATACTCATTAAAATAAACGAATAGATTTAATCATGGATGGAATAGACAGACTTTTTTTCTTCAAGGTTGTCCTGTTGGTGTATTCTGAGGTGCGCACCATTGGCAGCGTGGATCAGTGTGGCTTTTCGTGCCTATTGTGGCAAACATGAAATATGGGCGCCAACTCTCGGATGATCATGCAGCCAGCACGTGTGTTCGTCATGTTTCCCCCCCACCCCCATTTTATTTTGACAAAATATTTGCAACGGTCACAAATGACTCAACTTCATGATAACCTCCCCAGTATAAAAACGATCTTCAGTTCCAGAGAGAGGCAGTCAGTTGCTTGCACGACTCTGCAACTGGAGCTAGGAGCCCCCTCTAAGATTCTGAGCCTGCTACGAGTCTACGACCGGACGACTCCTCCAAAGCTCGGCTGATCCGATTCCATTCGTGTATCCACCCATAAAGGAAATGGAACGGCTCAGAAGGCACTTCTCCATTTGTGAGTAAACGACCGCCAATCTGTCTGCTGGTCACGAACCTCGAGCTCTGTTGACATCGGCGTACGTACCACTTGCTCGGTTTGACCTCCACTAAAACCTCGAGCCAGGACGTACTACAAGGGTATGAGATCCGCGAATCCGAACGACTCCCTCGGGACCTTGGTGTCTCCAGACGGCAGAATTCCAGTTTTTATTCGACTGCCCGACTCGGTTTGATCGCTGATCCAAACCTCGAGCGGAAGTGCTACCGGATTGTAGCACCGGTAATCCTTTCCATACGGATAGGAAGACCTCTGGACCTAGGTGTCTGCAGACGTTAGAATTTCCNTTTTCTCGGCTTCAAGGCAAAAATCGGGAAATGTTCTCTGATAGATCGATAGGGAAGAGTCTCTAGATTGCAGGGACGCCAGAATCGTGTTCATACCTGCAAGGGTTCCTTCGGAAAGTTTATTCAAAGTTGTGCATTTTTTAAAGAAAAATCGCCCCCCACTGGCCCTTGACAATACCTTCACCAGAATGCGTCGCCAGACACATGTGGGTGAAAAATCAAGCCAGATTTATTGATAGATCGATAGATATGAATTTTCGGAAGGAGTCAATGCAAAAATCAACATGATGTCTACCCGGACTCCCGCGGAATAAATTACGTTTCTGACAGGGATAAAAATCGCCCCCCCTCGTCTCTGCCAACGTTTACGCGCTTGCCACAGAATGCGAGCCCTGGCTCCTCAAAAGCAAAAATCACAAAATCTTCTCTGATAGATCGATAGAAAAGACTCTCTAGATGACAGTGAGACTTCGCTCGTCCCTTTACGGTGGGTGGTTCGCTCGGAAAGTTCATTCAAACCAAAATGATATTTCGCCCCCCATTCAAAAAAGGTGTCGAAAAACGCCCGAAATCGCATTTCAGACGTAACTCGTGAAATTTTCTTTGATAGATCGATAGGTATGAGTGCCTGGAGTGCGTGGATGAATTCATCTTTGTGATCTATGCTCTGGTTTCTTCGGAAAATTCATTCAAGCCAAGCGTTCCCGGCAGGATACCCACCGCCCGCCTCCATCGGAGCTAGGCTTTCATCGGCGCTGCCGATTGGGTGTCTCTGGGGCAAAATCACCGCATATTTTTTTACTCGTCGACAGCAAAGGGTCTCTCGAGTGTATCTATGCCCGAAGCACCAACTTTTCTTTCCCCGCTCACTCGTGATGCCTCTCGTTTCCGACTGCCCCCCACCCCTCTCCTCCCTCTCGTACGCTCGCGCATGAATGCCTCCCTGATCCGCCTTCAACATGGAAATCTTGCTATATTCTCTGATAGATCGATGGAGGGGATTCTCTGGAATGTATGGACACATTCATGCTTGCAATGTGATGTCAGGTTCTATTTCAAAGTTCATTCCAACCGAGTGTTTCCGGTAGGATATCCACCACCCGCCTCCACCTGACCAGTCGCGCCATTCATCGGCGCGACCGATCAGGCATCTCGAGGCAAAATAACGAAATGTTTTTTTGACTAGTCGACAGTAAAGGGTCTCTCGAGTGTATCTATGCCCGAAGCACCAACTTTTCTTTACCCGCTCACTTGTGATGCCTCTCGTTTCCGACTGCCCCCCACCCCTCTCCTCCCTCTCGTACGCTCGCGCATGAATGCCTCCCTGACCCGCCTTCAACATGGAAACCTTGAAATTTTCTCTAATGGATCGATGGAAGGGGTTCACTGGAATGCATGGACGCATTCACGCTTGCAATGTAAGGTCAGGTTCCCTCGGAAAGTTCATTCTAAAAATGTATATTTATGTGCGGGTTATTCTGTTTGGTGATGACGGGACTGCGGCCCTCAAACATCAGCAAAAATCACAATTTGGACCTCCATGGAGATAGGTTGTGAACCACTATATTATCAGGCAGCTGGCCGACCAGTTCATACATACGTAGCCTGCTGATCGGGCCCGCAAATTTCAGTCCGCAATAGAGTTTGATGCCGAGTGTGGGCAACGATTCGAATCGGCACAATGCTGACGGGTTCAGAAAAATCTATCTGTTTAGGCCACTGCCGGATAGAGGCAACTGAAGACGGAAGGGCAAATATTGCCTACTAGCGAGTTTGTTTGCCAGAAGGGCAAACAAACTCGCTATTGTCGCTCCTTCGGCGCTCCATTACCTTGGATAGTGATTAATTCATTTATTTTTTGCGAAATGGGAAACACGTATTTAAAGTGCGTCTCCATTGAAATACGTGACATATGAGGTTGAAAGTCTTGATTTTTATCAAACCTCTATGGTTCTATGTGTGCCTCACTTGAAATCTTTTCTTGTGTCGCTTTTTGTAAGGGTGGAGAGTAAATTTTGAAATACTTCCCTCCAATAATCTACGCTAAGAAGACATATTTCAAAATTAGGATTTTTCCTCGACTCAGCCCTCAAACAGGTACTTCTGAGGGAATATGAAATTTTCTGTCTCTGTTTCGTTGCATCAAAAAAAAAAAACAAGAAAATGGGACAGAAAAAAGTGCCCTAATCGGTTTTAGTGAAAATTTTTTTTCTTTTGAAATGTAAACTCAGGGAACTCTATGCCACCCAGTTTCAGCCTTATACGTTTCCCCTTTTTGCTGGCTGAAGAAATGTATTTGGAAAAGCGACCCACCCAAAAACTGTGCCCCGAAGAGACGTTTTAAAAAGTTTACTTTTTCCTTAAATCAACATCACGTCAGTGATGCGTGCTCCAGCTACTCTTCTATGTCTGCCTGGTGAACTACTTGCCCACAAAGTTTCAATATTATACGAACATGTTTCTTCACCAGCCTTTTCGCTGGTGAAGAAACATGTTCGGAAAAGCCGACGCATCCAAAAGCTTTGCCAGGAGGGGATGCACCATGAAATCTGAATAATCCCTCAACTCAATCATAATAATATCATATCACTTATACGTGTGCCAAGTTACACCTTTCCATTTCTACCAATTCGCTACGACAATTTTTTTTTAACATCGCCCCTCGAAAAAATTCCCAAGGGGATGTATCGAGACTTAACATTTTTCTTTAACTCCTTGTCTCAGTAGTGACATTCATGCAAAGTTTCAGCTTTTCATGTTCATCAGTTTAACCGATGCAAAAAAATAAGTTGAAAACATCTCCCTTTGAAATTTGCGTCCCTGGGGCATTTATTTCCGAAGTCTGAATTTTTCTGCATGCAGCATCGCAATTGGTCTTTATGTACCTAGTTTCATCTTTCCACACCAGCTGAATGTGCCAGGATAAAAAAAAATTACTTGAAAACGTCGGCCCCTAAAAATTTGGCCCCATGGGGCTTGGATCTTGAATTTTACCTTTTTCCTGAACTCATCGTCTCGGTCCATGCCACGTTTCAGCTTTCCATGTCTCTCCGTTTTACTGAAGCAAAAATATTATTTCTGAGGGGGAATGAGTAACACGACTTGAAAGTCACAAGATACCGAAAGAAAGCCAAGGAACAGCTCGGAATTGAACCCGGGAATTCTGGTTGCGGGTCAGGTATGCCACCACCACACCACCGAACACGGAACATCTTGTCAAGCCTCACGATGTCATTCTAATCCGTCACAATATATATATTTAAAAACTTCTCCACCCAAAATGTGTTCCTCCAGGTTATGTACCTCCAAAGTCGGATTTTTCCTGAACTCTGCATCCCAAAAGATTCATATAATGATGCGAAGGTCGAATCAGTCATGAATTCGAAATAATTCTATCCAGCAACGCAGGGGAACCGTGTAGAGCCCGCACGCAAAGCCTAAATGAAGGAAAGGTGTTCCATGTTTTCTTCATTATAGTGAACTAATACATCACAGAAAACGAAGAGGGTACTTCCATTATATATGAGTCAATATATTTATTTTGATTTTAATTATATTTCCAAAAACACTTCAGGAGGAGGACACCTGTGTTGGGGAGGGGATTAAAATAAATGAATAAAATAATAAAGTTCACATCTCGGAAATGCAAGAATCATTGTTCTCCGCAACCCCTGGGAGTTGAATAATCAGATTTTCAGGAGCGAATTCTCATCGGGAGGAGAAGAAGCATGCTCAATTTCGTTGCTCTAGATGATTTCAGAGAGGAACACGAAAATAGTTGCTTTTTTCGAGAATGTGTTTCAGAAATGCAGTAGACGCCTTGTCATCTCTTCTATTGATTCATAGTAATTAATAATTCATTAATGATTTCATAGTAGCATTTTTACTAATGCAAGTTAGCAGTTCCTTAGCACTTAGCATTTCATGTGAAAATCTCATTTGGATAGATGAATCCGTGTTGTTCATTTTTTTAATTTATTATTTATAATTTTTATTAATTTTATGGTGAGGGTGAAAAAAATCCCTGTAAACTTTCAAAATGGACTTCAAAATGTGGGGGATACAAAAGTAGAAAGGAATATTTCGAACCTGCAGAATCTGGTATATAGAAACATTGAATATGAAATCTGATGTGCCATCGGTCATAAGTGAATTATATGGTTCTCGTTCTTGTTTAGTTAAAAGCTGGACTGCACTGCAAATTGATTTTTCTTTTAAATCACGATATGGAGCATTAGAGGTATGGATGGGGATTTTGTCTTTGTTTAGAGACTAACTTCATGTCTTTTGGGAAATCAAGGGAGAAACATCTCCCTCTTTCTCTCCCGTCTTGAGCGCAGGTAAGTTTCCACGTAGGAAGGTCAGCAAATATTGGCATTGATCCTACCATGAAACTATCATTTAGCGCATGGTAAAATATACTTCCTATGTTTCTCTGTCAACATCATCAAGTAATGAGCAAAGTGGGTTGGTTACGATATCCAATAAGTTGAAATATCTCAACACTTTATCCATACCTGCCTCTACCAGCAGCAATAAAATCGAATGGGGTCGGAGGAGACTGGAGGTAAGAAGGAGGGAAAAGGTTTCAATGGCACCGACGCCCCTTTATACTTTCCCATTGCCCTACCCTAATACCCTCCATCTCCTTGCCCCCACCCGACGATTAAATCGATGTATCGTGATACTACAGGATGATGTTGCGATATTGCCCACAGAAAAATACCTTGCAACCCTAATTCCATGAATATGATATACTAAATTTCACGTGCAGCTCTCTTGAAATTCATGTTTGTGCGTAATAAGTCTCCTTAAAATGGCGCCCCCCCTCCTAAATTGGTACTCTCGGTCACGACCATTTACTCAAACTTGAAACAGTTAATGTCAAAGGAGATGAGAAGTGTCTGTCTAACATCTGTTCATTGTCATTATGACGGGATGACCCATGCTGAGGGTACAGGGTGTTTCTCTCGTGCGTTCATGAGGCGCCCCCGTCTCTTGGCCCCGGGATCTGCCGAGAGGTTTTCATTGATTCTGGTGCGTCTGTTGATGCATTTCCGGATCATCAAAGGTATGATCTCGAGGATTTCCAGGCACATAACTAAGGAGATTCCCATATACAGACTCAAGACTCCTCCCAGGCTGCTAATCAGATTCACACTCTGTGGGATTGAAAGAACGAAATGCAACACTTTTTTCGTGTTCAGAACGGTAAGGTGTGGATTGTAGGACTTACAGTGACACTTGGCGATTCAGTAACAGTTTCCATGGTGATAGATTCAAAGTAGATGGACAAGCGGAGCACATTCCCTTTCAGCTCTTGATATTTTTCCTCTAGTGACTGAGCTCCTGATGTTATTGGACCGAACGCTGACTTCTACCGAGAAGGAAAAAGCCTAGAGACGCCGTGTGGAATGATGAAGATCGAGAACATGACAATGAGGGAACTCACAAAGTAAGTTTTTGTCGGCCACTCAGAAAATGACATGGTATTTTGATATTCTGTTTGCCTGTAAGCAAGAGAATAATGAATTTGCTTGGCATATATTTTCCAGTAACACAGGAGTTGAAAATTGCAAATGAATATTCGCGATTAGTACCTACATAATTAATATTTATGTGTAATCGGTGTTAAATTTCCTGTTCACCGAGGTTGATTGTAAAATACTGGATCTGATCAAATAGACCGAGAGTGATTTTTTATGGCGCAGTGGAGACTTCTTCCTAGTAGAGTAGAAACAATTTCATGACCCCGAGAAAATAAATGATGTTCGAGGACCAGATTACGAACGGTTAATAGGGTGCAAAAATGTTCATATTGTTCATAATGAAGACACATGAATTCCAATTGAAAATCCTCAAGTGTCCTCTTCATCTTTGTGCGAGAATAGCAGCGTGAAATCATCGAGAATATGGAATATGTAAACATCATACTTACTGGCACTCTGCATTGCACGGGCATTCAATAGTGCCATTTGCCAATGCAATTGCGGTTGAGTACATGCACTGGTGATCTCCGCCTACGATAATTAGGGACCATAAGCAACATTTGATGAAAATGAATTAAGTCACAAGAAGAATTAACCGGGTTCATGGAATTGGCAAAGATAAGGGCTTTAGAAGGAAATGGTCATCATATGGAATGCTTAGGGACGACTTGAGCCACTCTTACGTGACGTAGAAATGGCGACTTTGACAACTCAGACAACTGCTATTTTAGGAAATAACAATTGTTTAACATTTTAGACTGTAACTAATAAATGTGACTGTCAATTGATTGGCTCATATTGTGAGAGACGCATCTGTCACACCTATTGGCGGCATGCAAATGAGTTTCATGAAAATGTGACACGGACAGCATAAATAGAGAATCAAACTCAACCTCTGTTGGAATCAATACGAGATACACATCAAAAGAGGAGAAAGATCAGTGCATGGAAAGGACTTGCAAAGGGCTTATGAGGAAGATCTTGCGTTTATATAAAAAAAAAGCGGGAGGAGAGAAAGCTGAATTTGAATGTCTCCACTAAATATTTCGAAATATGACACTCTAAATGTCTAATTGTCTTTATATGTAATATTCAAATGACGATCACGTTACTTCAATTATTCCCATTCAGTGTATTATATTTGGACAAAGAGTGCATTTGGTCCTAAATTTCTCTTCCACCTCTGATTTCAATACCACAATGTTTGTAACGTGTCAAAGTTAAAATCATCGTAGCGAAAAACATAGTTTTTACAGGTAACGTAATTTTATATGTTGGTTTTCTTGACAAGAAAACAATTGTCATGCATGGGATATATCCGTTAATATGGTTACCATCCATATTCTTTAGAAAAAAGAGGAATACCAAGAGGATAACGTCATCTGTCTTCAACGTGTAGTCATGTGAAATAATCGTAATTCCAAACAATACATTAGATGTTTTAACTCCTTCAGAGGTCATTCAGAATTTCTTTCTGCAAGAATAGCACATTCATGACTTCGATGTATGACCAATCGAGATCACACTGGTGCACTTCATGTTTCTTTCATTTTTTCATTAATAAATGTAAATTAATTTTCAGCGAAAAGAAAGATAAGAACAGAGAGGGGAACTCAGGCAAACCTATTTCGAAATATTAGCTAGAAATTATTCTTCCTCCAGCAGCTTTAACATTCCATGTATTACCTTTTAAGCGCCAAACCAGCATATATTTGTTTTCAAGTTCAAGCCCTCTGTCAAACCCGAATATACCCGTTTGGCCGTGAAAAAAACTATGCCTGGTGGGAATGCATGCTTCACAATACGGTGGAACAGATAGGATGAACACATATGTGAATGCCTGAATATGAAAATGCATTTAGGTTAAGTAAAGGTGACTGACTTCCACAAGGGCGAATGTCATCCAAAGACCAATTTGAGTATGTGAAATAGTCTTGGAAGGACAATAATCTGCAGTTGCACGTTGTCACCGTTTTCTCCTGCCAGCACATCCTCCTGCACACCTGCAACCACATCAATCGACTGCTTTGTTTCAATTTTCGTCAATCCAGAGGTGCTTAGACGCTACTGAAGTTTACTTGTGACAGTTTTCATGAGTTGCAAATTAAGATACATCTAAAAGATGGGAAGATAGATATGGTGAAAACTTGAATACTGATGTCAAAGTGTCTGGAGCTCGTCACCGATTCCTCTCCTACAATGGCTGAATGTTCCAAGGCAAAATTAGTTATACGAATCCATTCCATTAATATTTTCAAATTGAATCCTTACCCTAATGATCATGTTTACTTGTATTAACTATAGAGTCGTGAGTTATTAGAAGTGAGAGCAACTATTGCAAGGGTAATTTCGTACTATCTTTAGGAAATTACACAAAAGGCATCTTAGAAATAGTGGTCAGTTTCCTTGCCCGGTGTATCTCAGATGAGGACAGCTCTCCAATGCAACCTTCACTTCCAGGAAGTAAACAAGAAAGAACATTCATAATACAGGTCATGAGATTCATACAGGATCAGAAGAGGGAAAGATACATGGATAGACATAGAAGATAGATAAAGGGCTGGAAAGAACAGTTTCAGTCTTGGTAGAGCGTCCGTTGCTGCAGGACGTGTTCAGTGTGGATATGTCAGCGCAGTCGTAAGTTAGCAGGAGTGACTACTAATCAGTAGGACAGAAGGGCTTTGGATGTTTATCCCTAAGGTAAATAATACATTGATTTCAATTAGCTTTCGAGATTTTAATCAATTGTTCCTACAAGTTTATTTTTCCTCGTGTACTCAGTGATTTAGGTAGTTTCATTTCTCGTGAGTCAGAGTACGGTTATTAGAGGCCGGGCGATTCATAGGCTTACCAAAACTATCAGAAGCACGAAGTTCGTGGAAAGTATGGGAGGATCAGCAGGAGCCCAAAGAACTAAATGAAAGAAAGGTAGCTAAGTTCAGCGTAAGGTGTTGCGCTTGATTAGGCGCGGATAGTGCGAAGGAGGTATGTGGCCTTTGAGGACCACCTAAGGGAGCTAACAGTGGGTTCATTCAAGGCCAAGGAGGATATAAGGGGTGTCAGGATGGCCACGGGGAAGATGGAGAGGCAGGACGAAGCCGCGAAGTTCATTAAGGTGGAGGATGCACTTCCGGGATTCCCCAGACTCTAAAAGAGATGGAAAATACCTGCCCCTTACCTTAAGACGAAGCCTGCGGAGTTTGACACTAAACGAAAGTTACCATTGATATCCTATCATCATACAATATGATGTGCTCTGTGTTACAAACATCTAATACTTTAATTCGAAGAGGTCAAAAGCTGCGGCGCTGGTGGTGGTCGTGGCTGTCACCTCCAACGCGCCGGCCTTTCAATGCAATGCCTTTCTGGGTCATAGGCCTAGCCATCCGCGGCCTAAAGCGCCAGGCCAAGCCGGAGGGGGGGGCCGGGAATTGAACCCGGACCTCTTGCTTGCCGGTTAGGTGTGTTACCATTACACCACGGTATTCGGGACATTTTGTCAGACCTCTCCATGTCATCTCAAACCACTACAGTCATTTGTGCAGCGAGCACTATCAGGCTGCACATTTTGCTATAGGGAGGGGAGATTTGTTTCACATTGGTGCCACAACGGAAAAGTTCTTCTGCTGCAACTTACACTTAACGCTCACACTGTTGTTCACTGGTGCTAATGTGGAGGCGAGGCATTTTCAGGAATTATTCGTTAGTATTCTGCTGCACATTCGCTAAATTTCCTCTGTGCTGAAGTCGAACAAGTTCTTGGAAATGGCCCTTAATGTTTCAGAATTAGTGGTACCTGTACTATAAGCTCATGCTAATAACTCATGAGTTAATCGATGATGCAAGAGTATTGAATGTGCTGGAAAGAAGTTGTGGTGGTGGCTATCACCGCAACGCGCGAGGCCTACGAGACTAGATACTTTCAGGCCATACGCTAGGCCAATTAGGCTATGCCATCTTCGGTCATGAGCTAGACCATCCACCCCTCAAAGCGCCAGGTCCATGGGACTATGCTATTTTAGGCCAAATGATTGGCCATCCAACGCACTTAGCGCCAGGTCCATCGGGCTATACCAATCTGAGCCATAGGCTTCATATTTTGCTGTGTCAAACAAAAAGTTGTTACTAACTGAATGCGTGTCACATTTTCACTAATCGACTACAAGTTCTTCATTTGAATATGTTCTTTGCTGAGGTGTTTTTTTCCCCGTTAGGTCAGATGTGGCGGTTCGCGCCATCGCTTCCATTTTCTGTTTGCGTTTCATGTCACGGCCGATTTATTTGAGTTCTTAAGAAATGTTGAAGGACGTCCCACAGGACAGCGATGAGGCAGTTGTTGCTGGTGAAAAACGTTTGGTTTGGCGGGGAAAACAACGTTTGACACTGTAGTTGAGGTGGGAAGTGTCTAAATCGATGCTAGCCGTAATGGCTAGAATCAGTGATGAACAACAATCATGTGCTTAGAGCTGCTTAGACCGCTGAACAAAATGAGGCAGCGAATGCTGAGCTCCGGAATAAGAGAGCCGTGCAGCCTGCTGAGCCCTTTGATGCAAGGAACGTAGCATTCAGGTGGCGAAAGCCGGGGGGCGGCCGGGATTTGAACCTTGTCTTTCTGATTGCCGGTCATGTATGCTACCATTACACCACGGAACTCGGGATGTTATGCTTCTCTATGTCATCTCAATCATTACAGTTGTTTGTCGGAGCGAGCACTCTCAGTCTGTACATTTTGATGTAAGGAGGAGGCATTTGTTTCGTTACGTAAAAATGCTCCTGCTACAACTCACACTTTAGCACCAGTGAGCGACACTTTCAGAGCCTAAGGGTGATGAGGTGGTGAGGCATTTTCTGGAATTAGTCGCTAGCATTGTGCCGCGCATGCACTAAAGTCCCTCTGTGCCTTCAAACAAGTTCTTGGAAATGGTCCGTACTGTTTCAGAATCATTGGTGTATGTTCCATATGCTAATGCTAATAGCCCATCAGCTAATCGGTGATGTAAGAGTATTGAATGTGCTTGGGAGACGAAATCAGCAAAGTCATCTTGAGTCTCATGAAAACGTGCTAAACCGTTCACAATGAACGATTGTGGCATTCAGCCAGAAAACCATCATGATGGTGTTTAGGAACAAAATCTCCAAGAAAATGTAATGATGCAGTTAAGTTCCGAATGGGTAAAGCGATGAACAGAGGATTGTCAAAGAGACATTATGCTCAAAATATGCGATTCAAATTTCCACCTACTAGACGGCCAGCGTAGCGGCCGCAGGCCTCTAGTCTTATACTTTAATTCGAAGAGCCCGAGAGTTGTGGTGGTGGTGGTTGTCACTCCAGCACGCGAGGCCTACAAGACTATGTTTCTTCAGGCCAAAAGCTAGGCCATCCACCTCTCAAAGCGCCAGGTCCTTCAGGCTATGGCATTCTAGGCCATTGGCTTGTCCATCCAACGCTTTTAGCGCCAGGTTCATCGAGCTATATCAGTCTGAGCCATAGGCTTCATACTTAGCTGTGTCAATCAAAGGGTGGTAATAACTGAGTGCGTGTCACGTTTTCACTGATTGATTGCAAGTTATCCATTTAAATACGTTCTTTGCTCAAGTGTTTCTTTCTGTATTTTTTTTCCGTTAGGTCAGGCGTGGCGGTTCGGGACATCGCTTCCATACAATAGTTTTATGTTTGCGTTTTATGTCATGGCCGATGTATTTGAGTTTTCATGATTGATGAAATCAAAATAATAACGTAAGTTCTTTGCTTCATTTGTCGCGCTAACGGGCCGCTACTCCCTAAAATATATTGGAGCGAATTTTGCTAGGTGAGGTTGAACGTGTAAAAAAAATGTTGAAAGAGATCCCACAGGACGGCGATGAGGCAGTCGCTGCAGATAATAAGCAATTGGTGCTGGCTCGGAAACAACGTTTGCCACTGTCGTTGCGGTGCGAAGTGCCTAAATCGATGGTTTAGGAGGTGCTAGCCATAATGGCTAGAATGACTGATGAACAGTACCCAATTGCACTTAGGGAGCGAGAGCGTAAGGCTGAACAGCATGAGACCGGGAATGCTGGAGCTCAGGAATAGGAGAGCCATGCAGCCTGGGGGGCAACTTGATGCAAGGAACGCAGCACTCAAGTGTCGAAAGCCGGTGGGCGGCCGGGAATTGAACCCGGACCAGTCTGATGTGCTAACATTACACCACGGAACTCGGGACATTTCGTCAGGCCTCTCCATGTCATCTCAAATCACTACAGTCGTTTGCGCAGCGAGCAGTCAGGCTGTACATTTCGTTGTAGGGAGGGGACATTTACTTTTTGGCAGCAATGTGAAACAAATGTGCTTCTGTTGCAACTCACACTGTTGTTCACTGGTGCTAATGTGGAGGCGAGGCATTTTCAGGAATTATTCGTTAGTATTCTGCTCCACATTCGCTAAATTCCCTATGTGCTAAAGTCGAAGAGGTTCTTGGAAATGACCCGTACTGTTTCAGATTCAGTGGGACCTGTACCATAAACTAATGCTAATAACCCATGAGCTAATTGGTGATGCTAAGAGTATTGAATGTGCTGGGAAGAAGTTGTGGTGGTGGCTGTCACGGCAACGCGCGAGGCCTACGAGACTAGATCATTAAAATGGTGGCCATAGGCTATGTCGTCCACCACTCAAAGCGCCAGGTACATTAGGCTAGACCATCCACCGCTCAAAGCGCCAGGTCCATGGGGCTATATCAGTCTCAGCCATAGGCTTTGGCTCATCCGATTATTTTCATAGGGTTAGATTAGATTAGAAACGGTGATAAACAGCAAGCAAATGTACGCATGGAGCATAGGGCCGCTCAGACCGCTGAACAGCAAGTGGCAGCGAATGCTGAGCTTCGGAATAGGAAAGCCGTTCAGCCTGCTAAGCAACTCGATGCAAGGTTGGCATTTTCAGGAATTAGTGCATGTGCGGCACAATGCTAAATACTAACTTCCCTCTGTGCCGTCGAACATTTTCTTGGAAACGGTCCGTACTGTTTCAGAATCATTGGTGTCTGTACCATACACTAGTGCTAATAGCCGATGAGCTAATCGGTGAAGCAAGAGTGTTAAATGTCTTGGGAAGACGAAATCAGCAATGTCGTCTTGAGTCTCATGAAAACGTGCTAAACCGAGGCGTCCACGGCAATCAGCTGGAATATCATGATGATGGTGTTTTAGAACAGAATCTTCCTGTGTACTGTAAGCTATGTTTATAAATGTAATGAAGCGGTTCAGTTCCGAATGGGTAATGCGATGAACAGTGGATTATCAAGGAGACATTATGCTCAAAATAGGCGATTTATATGTCCCCTTATTAGACGGCCAGCGAGAGGCCGCAGGCCGCTAGTGTGCCTTTAAAATGGCCTGCTTCTTTCCGGAACGCATAATCCGAACCGTTTTTGAACGCAATGCATTTTGACCTTCATTCGTCGATAGAACGGTTCAATAGGTTCTATCGGTTCACGTCCAGTACACTCTGGCAGGACCTTAACAGGTTGACCGCCACGAAGCGTCTCACTGAATGGGAAATCAATAGGCCAGCATTTCCTTGGCGGTCAACTTGTTAAATAGCTCGAAATTGCGTTAAGTTATGATACAGTGGCTGCCTTACCGTGACTAGATTTAAGAATGGACTTAATCCCTTCTTGAACAAAACATGAAGTGATATTGTTGGTTTCGACGACTAGGCAGTAGGTGGCTATGCTCTAGAAAAAATAAAATAAAATGTTTCTTCAAGAGGGATATGGCAATCAGAACGCTTGAAAGTCATAATTGGCGGATAAGCCTCCTCACGTCCCTATGAAACCTCGAACCTTGGAAAGCCTAAGTCAAGTACTTTTCTAATCTCATAATCAGTCTGGGAGACTAGACTAGGCAATTCCTTAGATATGGGAATATCCTCATCCTTCTTCCTATCAACCTATTTATCAACCTTGATTTTACCGTCTTCTTTAAAAAATATTCATGAAACTAATATATTCTAACCTGCTGTGAGACATCCCGTGAATACCTGATATTGTAACCTAAGAATATAAGTCTTAGGTGGACGTACCACATTGTCATAGGCGATGGCAGTGCTGTTCACCGGATAGTAACCGCAGTCGTCCCATGAACTGTAGCAGTCATGCTCGTAAGGATATGCCAACCTGGATACATCCTTCTACGTGCATTAGAAAAATAAATATGCAATTAATTCCGGATCTGTGATATGCACCTTTCCCGCTCAAAGGATACTGTTAAGATACAGTAATATATTTCGAACTTTCAATTTCTAGAGTAAATTCTTTTTCGTGCACTATAGTGATGCAATTCACATTTCAGGCATTTCTCATTTCTTAATAACATGGATTCCACGGAGTTTCTTGAAACTACGAATATTATACTTCTAGGGCGCCAATTCGTCACTATTATCAAAAAGGAAATAGACAAAGACCTGTCGAAGGCCTATAGAGGTTGAGTAGCCAGGCGGAACTTGTAAACCGGATGCGCCTAAGGAAGGAAGGCCGTTGGGTCGATGAATGTTCACCGTAACTCCGCCGAAAGATGACTTCCAACTCGAAGGCCAATCCTTTGAGTTCAGATGGAGCATCAGGTACAGTCCTATTAATAACCAAGTTCATGTCACTGGCTTTTCCAATCGTATACGAAGGAGTGGAAGTTTCCTTTCCATGCAATTCACCTTCACGTGACTAAGAGGCGCCTCGCATGAACGCCTGAACGCCCATCTTAGCATGGCGCGAGATACACCTTTTTATTCTCGTAACAGGTATCTTCTTCACAACATATATTCATAGGATTTTTTTTCAATACAGAAATTCTCAGAGGAATGGACAGTTCCTTCTCACTGACGACAGTCCGCACGATGTACTCGGGGATTCCTATGTTAATTGTTGTTTGAACGTGTAGTATACATTTTCATAAAGGCAATGCATGTATTTATAAGAATATTTATTTATTCTTTTTATTGAACAAAAAAATTGATGGGTGATCACGGATACGCTCATTTCATTTTTTTACGTTATTACAAGAATGCCCACAAAAAAAAACCAATATGACACTTCTCACGCAAGCATATTTCCATATCCATATTATATATGTTCATGGGTAAATGAGCTTCAATCAAAGCGAGGCGAGGAGAATTCACAGCATAAGCTAAGAACAGATATAAGTGAATGTCATGCATTTCTCTGATAATTCCGATTTCCATTTCCTTATCTTTCATTTTTCAGCGTTACCTCCCATCTAATATCGATCTTGTTTCTTTGACTTTCTTGATACCGCGTTGTAGATCATTTACTTCTTGTTTCTGCGAATGTGAAAGCATTTAATGATGTTGAGCTTGATATAACGTACCATCACCAGGTAGATCTACATTCCTGGATCCTGCATCCGGATCGCCTTCCTTGTTCAAAATCATGTTGTAGGTAAAGCACGTCAGCGCTGACGAATTCGGGAACGGAAAAAAATGCCTGCAGAAAGAGGAAGTTCCAATTAGCCTATTTATGCTTCTCGCAGGTCATCATGCAAAGGCAATTCAGCTTACTCTCTGCAATCCTTTCCTTTGAAGGAGCACGAGCGGATGAAATCATTTCTTTCTTGCATTATCATCTCCCTATCCTTTGGAGTCAGTTCAGATAGAAATTCAAAGTAGCTTGACTGACTTTTCGATTCCTTCACAAGTCGATCGACATCGTCTATCTGTAATTTAATGAGTAGAGTATGACCCACCTCCGACAAAAAGACTACTGCTATTGCGCAATGAATATACATATGAAATTTGGTCATTATGTACCAAATTTGTTTCCCATAGAAAATATCAACATTCGGCATTTTCTTTCCCAACACACGACTGCTGGGAGATCTTCGGTATTTCTCATAAATAAGACATATTTCCAAGAAATCATCATGTTTTGCGAAAAGAAAAGGTATAAATATGGGCATATATGAAGTTAAATGGGTAAATAAGCATATTCAACGAGAATAAGCAAATAAGGAAAAACAAGCAAATGTATTTTTCTTAATTTTAAAACGCTATCAACCACTACCAGTAACATGGGCAGCAGAAAAAAATCTGCACTTGCAAAAAAATTCGCTCCCCACCCATGAGGCTGCCATGCACCCGTCATGGTGCTTTATGAGTAGTCCATGCATTCCTGATGCAATACGGCTACCCAACAAACCATGATTCATGGAAATATGGAAATACCTGTAGCTCTTCCAGAGATATAGTGATTTAAAGTGTGAGTCATTACTTTTGGCTCACCTTGTGGCCATGCATTTTCTTCATATTGCTGCTCTGGAGCAAGATCGTAAAGTGAAAAAGGACATGATGAAATCCTCACCTCGTATGAGTCGTCCTCGTTGAATTCCGTCCAATTCTGATTTTCACAACCAAATGTCTGAAAAAAAACCATGAAGGATCATTCGCTCAGGTTCATTTATGAACTCTTGGAAGCTCTTGAAAGTCTTGATTACATGATTTGGAACATTGCGAACATGTACATACAGTATTTTCGTTTTCCCAATGGAATTACTGGTGCTAGTGCTGAAGCAACCTTCTTCTTTCCTTTGATTATGACACGAAGACCTCAACAGGGAAGGAAACGTGATAGGTCTCTCATTTTTAACGGGCCAATCCTGAAAGGTTCCTAAAAGAACCATTCATGATCCCATCCTGTTCGTAAGTGTCTGTTATTTGTGTGCAAACACTTTGGTCGTCCGACGATAACAAAGAACATATTAGTCTGATCGCAGCAAAAATTAGCTAGCAAGTAGATATGGACAATATACGGGCTCAGTTGGTTTTGGGCCGAGTTTGCATGGAAATTGAATTTTTGTGGCGAATTTCCGATTTTAAATTTCATCACAAAGGGAAAAGCATGATTACCCATGAGCTCATTAGGACCTGGACCACAACGCACGACCCGGGCTTTGGGCGCTGTGCCGTTTCAGCAATCAGAACTGTCATTTCTCCACTAGCCTTCGTGGTCGATGGATCCGACCACCAACGATCCTCCATCCTCCCATCTTCATCTTATAGGCACCGTTTGTCTGTCTTTACCGAATCAAGTGGAGACATGTTTGTGATGGTCGAGGACCGGAAGGAGAATAGGCCTATAGGGAATTTTTTGTTCAATTAAGGGATAACAGTAGGGTTCCCACCATTGGAAGGAGGTCCACAACTGGAATGGGCTTGCCCAGCTTGTTCTGAATGTAATTGATCCTCCGGGTATAAAGTGTGAATCAGCACAAGAGACAAGTCCATGCATGGGGTTTCATCTCAATTGGATTATGAACCTAAAATTAGACTTTCACCTCATGACTCCTGCTCGAAAATATACGCTAAGGTCGAGGGAATCTTAAAGGGGAAATTTACCATCATATTGGGTGAGCACCCAGGTTTCTGACAGGTCTGCAGTTGTTGGCCTGTGAGGCCAGCATAATAAGTTTATCTGACTGTTTTTAAGCATTCTATCAACATCTTCCCGTACGAGGACCAATTACTAGTGCTCCCCGGCGTGCGCATAGGTGTCCACTTCCTATGGAAGTCGTATCAGCGTGGCCAAAAACTGGGGTGTTTACCCTACATATATTGAAATCAAAGACTATCTTGCATAAACCTTGCATCACTTTTAGGTGGCGTGGGAATGGATCCTCAGTTTTGATCATGATGCAAACGAGGGGAAAACAATAACACAAAAACTAAAATTTCATGAAACTTCACTCCCCTCATCCGGCACTGAATCTCATAGATTTTGTTCTTTACAATTGATGAAGTCGACTTGATTTACGACAACGGGAGTTTCCTAATAAGTCCTTTTCTCTCATGAGGGGGGTAGCAGAAGGAATTGGTCTCAAGGACATCCGGTCCTGACCGTACCCGCTCCATGAAGAAAGGCAAGCAAAGTCTGTTTCGAGGTTTTCTGGACTAGCTGAATTGCTACAACTCCTTTTGTCGCGTTGCGGAGACCGCTTACGTTTAATTTCACCAAGAATACATAAATTCAATGACTTTAGCAACAACTGAGGGGGAAAAGCGTTGTCATTGCCGTACCTTTGGAGTGGAAAATTTATTCGAGTTGAGGGTCTCCAACTTTGAGCACGAGAAAACTGCTCTGTTGCAGACAGTCACCGCCGGGAAAATCAGGTTTCTGGGCAATATCGTTGACACTGTCGTCGACACAGAATATTGCAAGTAGCCTGACAGTACATCATAGATCCCCTGGACAAATGAAGCGAATAAGTAAATGAAGTTCACTCCAACCACCATTACTTTAAGAACAATGTAAGATTATTTGAAAAGGAACTCACGTAGACCGTAGCACCCACTGCGATCAAGGTGACGATCCACCAAAGACATCTCCGAACTGGATGAGTGACTCTGTAAGCATGGCTGATTCCATTAATCTGGGTGGTATCACCGAATTCATCCAATACGTTTCTGATTAACGCCCCCAAACTCATGGTCTTCGTTTCCTCAATTGAATCTACCGTGACAGTGCCACTCCTCGCTGTAAGGGACGAGCATAATAGGGAGGCCTTGCCTACCGAGGAGGAGGGTTGCATCGATATTGTGGCATACTAGGCAATTGTGATAGGCTGTTGGGGTCCATCTGATATAATATCTCTCTATACTATAGAGGGATATTATATCAGATGGACCAGATGTCATGCTATAGAGTCTATAGCATGACAAAGTGTACGATTTCGAATTATGCAACCTGGTTTAAAATCTCCGAGACCATGCAACCCCTGAAAAACGTATTTGAGCTTCGCAGCATTCATTTCACCTTCCATTATGGGGCAGTGTAGGAGACTTTTCCCTTAAAATGAAGCACCGATTTTCCTTCAGAACTTGGGCTCTCATCCCCAAGTTTTGGCAGCAACAAGTTCCAAGGACCAACCCTGCTGCTGATAACATGCAATATGGGCACTTACTTTTGCTTTCGATAACATTCATTATTCATGATCTTACATTAAACGTAGTTGATAAGATGAATGCAATAGTGACGTAACCTACATGGGCATCTGTGAATTCACAGATGCCGAACGAAACCGAACGAAAAACCCATTCGGCTCACAACTCAGCGTCCTCCTGGCGCTGCTACTGCTTCTCCTCTTCTTCCCTTCCAGCCAGGGAATGGATTCAGCCGTGTTATAACGATGGGGACCGAGACTCAAAGAACTGTCGCGATTAGTATTCGAGGTCTTTCTGATCGTCGAACTTTTTCTCTTTGAGGCGGTACTGCAGGGCGCGGAAAATTTAGTAGTCCGACGGAGCAAGGTCTTGGGAATACGGTGGGTGTGGCAGAATCTCTCATTCAAGTGCGAGGAATTTGAGCCGGATCATCTTTCCAGTATGCTGCCGAGCATTGTCGTAGAGAAACAGCACTTTGTCACATCCCGGCCGAGCCGTTGAGAGTTTCTACACTCTTAGAAAAAAGGGGAGCAATTTTTCTCAAAAAAGAAAGTAAAATAACTAACTCCAGTTTCACCCCCCCCCCTTTCACTCTGGGAAAAGAGCGAATTTACTCCATCACCAAGGAGTAAAATTGCTCTCCTCTTCCGTGAATAAAAATGCTCCCATCAGAAAGTGATAGGGATGTCATGCAAATACGAAAATTCCCATATATACTGTGTGTCGCTTTTGTTCTCGTACAAGCGTTGACCTACCTATGGAAGTACTGATACAGCACACGTCAGAGGGTGGACCACGTCTTATAGATTCCGTGGAGTTTCCGCGATGTCAGTCCCTTATTATCTAATTTAATTGAGGCATGATTGAATGAAGGTCATGGACACTCTCTGTATAGTCTAGACCTCCTATGCGGATAAAAACCATACGCGTTCAAAAGGGTTCTCAATAAGAATATGGGCTAGTTTATGACCTGGACTCTAGGAATATGTCTTGAATATGTGGATAACAAGTGATGAAGCGTCCGTGTTTATTGATTCCTATAATGAGGCTAGGCGAGACTTATGGCAAGGTACTAAACAATCCTGTGAGGGAAGATTCCAGGGAAAAAGGGAAGGGAACTTTTGTGTACAGTGCGAAAAGCGAGACCCTTACCTCCATCTAGTGGTCTGGCGAAGAACTTCAAGGTGTTCACTTCAATACGACCGATGGGGTATCATTTGGTGAGTAATAAGAGAGTAAATTCGAAAAGCTTCCAGTGTGCTCACTTTTTACTCCCCAAACGCTTGGAATTTTTTAAAAGTGTAGCTCAAATCTCTCCAGTTGGTCGCAGTATTTGGCCGCCGTGATTGTGGTGTTGGGTGAAGCAGCTTGAATATCACGACACCTTTCACGTCACACCATACGGAGAGCATCACCTTGTGGTGGTGCAGGTCACCTATCAGCTCCATCTGCGGCTCTTCATCGGCTTCTACCAACTGACACTTGCGGGTGTGGTTCGTGTACATCACCCACTTCTCATCCCCGTGACAATGTCGTCGAGCAAGTCGAAGCGCCGTCGGCTGGAGTGAAGTGCAAAAGTGTCGGAACGCTGGTCGAGGTCCTTATGTGTTAAAGCCGGGTATACAACTACCGAGGCTCGAGACCTTCTTGATCGTGGACAGGCGGTGTTCGATGGTGGAGTGGGAGCACTCGAGGACGGCGGCCATGTCACGAATGGTCGTGCGAGGATCGGCTTCCATGAGTTGTAGTAGGGCCTCCTCATTCTCATATCGGCTTGTCTTGAAGCGAGCAAACCGATTGAAGCACGTCTTCTCACTGATGACTCCATCCTCAAACGCCTACCACAGATGGCGATGTGCGTCGGATGCCTTCTCTCTCATACGGAACTCATAGAGGCATGTGCGGAGGTGGTCACGGTCAAAGTCGGACTTGTGATTTATACTTGGCGATAATGGATCGAAAAGACCCTGAATCTGCAGGAAAGAAGGGAGATTATTTATAGGCGAAGCAGGAAAATTCATGAAAATTCATGAGGCTTCCTAATGAGAAAACGAGAAAACTGAAGAACTTTATGACCAACCCAATATAAACATGAAAATGTATTAATGATTACAGTCGAGTATTTGGATAGATTTCGCCTTCTGGTCAAACCTACATGATATGTTATCTGTGTGTTGTGCGCTGGGAGTAAGACCCAGAGCTCCTACCAAACGAAAGTATCGAAAAATGATATCAGAGACAAAGCAAAATCATGACAGATCTTTCGGATCGCCTAGATGCTCCAAGCAGAAGCTTCAGAC
>CAJPEV010003539.1:15315-29944 GCA_905338385.1 Darwinula stevensoni | reverse complement strand
CCCCCCCCCCCCCCCCCAGACTCGCGTTGCGACCTCATTCGTGCTCCGCTCGTGGGGATTCCTGTATTTTTCCCCGGCCTGTGGAAAAAGGTGGTGAAACTGGATCGACCTCATTTCGCGCATAATAAAATGGGGCTGGGTTAACATCATCAGGCTGGGACGAAAATCGTACCTGCGTGGGGCGTGCGACGGCTCTTCGGATTGCAGGGATTATGCAAATTCTCTCTCGGAACAGCTTCGCCACAGGTCGCGGAACGCAAAAGAAATTTCTCAATGAATGAATGGGCTTGGATTAACAAGAAACTTCCTATAAAAGATTTCGTGATGAGAATTTAGGAGCAGTGGGATTTTCATTTGTGCTACTGTCTATGAAGCTTCCGACCAGAAAAAATTCCATACCATTGGCCGAAAGAACTGGTGGCCATAGTAGAGGGCGACCGTCCCTCCCCCCTCTCCCCCCTCTCCCCCCTCCCCCCCTCCCCATAACCAGGTTTGCATTCTATTTTTGAAATTTAAAAAGCCCATTCATCAATCTTCGTGGTGGTCGAGAAATGGATATCCAGGATATCATACACAGATGAAAAATGAAAAAGGCGATAGGGCAGATGGTGATGGTAGGTTTTGGGGGGGAGGGGGGGGGGGGGGGGGGGGAAGGCGAGGGGGAGGAGTTGGAACTTGGGAACCATCCGACCAACCAACCCCCATATGGATACTTTCTGTATCCGCCTCTGTTCCAAACTGGACAATGCTTATGGAAGCCACCTTGATCTAGTGCACTATTCAATACAGAACCATTAGTTCAGTCCGATCATGACATGATTACTCGGTGAACTATTATCTTTATTATCTTTCTATCGAAACTGAAGAGATTATCCTGATTATTAAATGGCACTGTTCTCACATCACTCCGATTCTGAAGGAAATGAAGTCTTTGGTTCCGTGTGGGTCTCAGCACGATGAGAAGTTGCTCGTTCTTGAACTAATTGAGCGATTCTTTGCGATGATCAGGCACATTGCCAGATGACGTTTAAACGGGGTTATGACTGATGCTAAGTGCATGAATTAAGAAGTGCAGAAAGTGCTCCCGAAAGTAGAGGACGATTTTTCTCGAACAGAGGTGAGGAATGAAATCGGCACAACAGATGCGAATGCTACGTGTAAATTGGCGTGAAAATAAAATTTTCTGGCTAGCTCCCGTGGGGGAATTTTTTTTTTTTTCCGAAGGGGAGAGGAACAAGAACGTCCGAAGAACTTGAGTCCCTCGAATTTCCCAACGCATCTCGAGTCAACAGAGACGCAGCGTTAGACCGTATGCACTCTCATATGCTATGTATATGCTCATACATTGCCTTCAGATGCAGCGGTCCAGGCCATTGGGCAGTTCGAACGGGGAAAGGATGCTGTTGGCCTCGATTCCTTATAGAGGAGGTCATCGAGGGGAACGTTCGGTGGCGTTCGTGAATGCAGGGAGGGCGCGGTAATGTGGATTGAGGTAAAAATATTTCTTTTTTGTCGGGAATCGTTTTTCGCTGCGGGAAGGCATTCTTCGAAGTTGAGGGGGTGGGGGGATTTTTCACTCGGAGAATCATCTGAGAAAGGAAAAGATCCTCATCTGATAAGGTGAGTGTTGTGACCATAACGGGGAAACAATGTCACGATGGACCTAGTTGGAAATGGGTCTATTTGCCTTCCTCATTAGTTGGTATTGTCCTCAAGTTGTGTCATCACTCGCTTTCCCTTCTGATCGGTCTCGTTCCCCCTCAAAAAGTGTTCTTCGAATGAAAGACATGTCTGCTGATCAGAGGTCTTGCGTGTTGGAATGAATGGGTGGCGATTCGCTGAGTTAGTCGGCGTTATGCCTTGAGTCGGTTACTGGCAGCGTTCGAAAGGGATCCAACTACCGATCAGTCAGTGATTGAATGGCAGATTTGCCTTGTTTCCAGGATTTTTCTTTCTGAAGTTGAATTTCATGGTAAATATGCTTGAAATTCGCAATAATTTTTCGAGGAACCCTTGCAAACGAAAATTAAGAATGATAACAGAAATACCATAAATATGATGACGGGCGCAATTATGAAAAGAAGTAACGATTCTTCGATGTCCGGAGAAGGGCGAGCATGCTTTATTGGGCCTCGACGAGCCCCAAATCTGCAACATCACATAGCAGTACTCGGAGATCATGTGCAAATAATTTGCAGACGTTTGCAAAAACTCCACGGCAAAAACTGCACGTCGCACGATTCCCTCGGAGAGACGCAGCCGTCGCGAGACGCATCGCTTTTTCGGTCGGTTTCGTGCCGGCCCGCGGCGGACCGCGAGAACAGCTGACACGGAGACGGAGCGAAGCGGGGGGAAATGTCTGAGTCATGCGAGAGCCGGTTGGCTCCTCTGGGCGTCGTCCGGGTTCTCGTAGAGGGGGTCGGAGGTGAAGGCCGTCTCCCCGTTGAAGTTCGTGACCGTGGAGGCTCGCGATGGATTCGCTTTCAGCTCCGCCGTTCCCGCTGCGAATGGATCCTTCCGAACAAACAATGTACAAACAATGTACAAAAGGAGGCCGATGAATTTTAAGTTAAATGTCTCCTCTCACATTTATGCTATTTTCGCGTATATGAGCATGTTTCCAACTTATTCCCAAAATGTCAACCGAATCCGTAACGATAAAGCAATACTACGAGGAATTATCGAGAAGAAGTTAAACGTTGAAAATGGACAAGAGCTCCTGCTGATCGCGGAAAGGAGGAAGAAGGAAGGAAGGACACTGTCCTTCCTCTGCGTCGAGCTGATTGCCTCCTGCAGGCGGTTTTCGTGGATTTATTCCCGGTGAATGACGGATGAATTGGGGAGTGTTAGTTCCAGAGAGTTTTCTTGAGGTTCATTCGGAATTTCCCCCTTTAAGCGTCGGGCTTGTCATGCGCGTAATATCGTTCAAAACTTTGATCTGAATCAACCAGTCTTGCAACCTTGTTGACTTTCAAATGTTTGAAAACATCTTACATTCTCGGCATATTTGTTGAAATATTATTTAAGCAATCATCTGATACACTCAAAGTTGTAGATATTTCTTTTTGTTCATCCCCTGCAGACTTAGGAAACAAGGTAAATCCTTAGAAAACGTTGCGCAAACTTGATGGATCGATATTCATCGATTCATCTACAATTCCTTGGGAATAAGCTAGAAACCATGGAAACCACCTGCAGGAAACAATCAGCTCTACGCGGAGGAAGGACGGCGCGGAGGAAGGACGGCGCGGAGGAAGGACGGCGCGGGAGTGTGTCCTCCTTTCCGCAGCCAGCTCTCGTCCGTTCTCAAGTCTCACTTTTTTTTTCAATTGCTCGTGGAATTGCTTTGGTTTAGCAGATTCAGGTGACACTTTGCAAATCAATTGCAAAGAAACTCATACATGCAAAGTGAATGTTTCACGAAAATAGCTCCAGTGTGAGCGGAGATACTTAGGTCAAAAGTCGTTAGTCATTTTCTTGCCGTTTCCTGAAATATTGAGGCTTTCCTGAGGCCGAGAGAATTTCGGCCCCTAACGTTCGAGTGGGCCGTGCCCTTGGAATTTGAAGCCGCCACGTTTAACATCAATAACTGGGGAAGCTCTTCCATCAAAGATTCCTAATTTATCAATACATGAATATCAATGAGTTCCATCCCATAGCATTCAAATGAGACTCATCTATTATACGGGAACCCCCCCCCCCCCCCCAAAAAAAAAAAAAAAAAAAATAGACCCATCTATTATACGGGAACCCCCCCCCCCAAAAAAAAAAAAAAAAAATCCTCAAGTCTGATTGCCCCTCCGTTTGAATTTCGAAGAACCATGAGCAGGGTCAAGAATAAGGATGCGACGTGTCATCAAAGGCTCCCAATTCACTCAAACGCACAATTTAACAAGTTCCATCCGAAAGCATTCATATGAGACGAGACGATCGAATTTGGAACAGCAAAGTGTACAGGATAGAAAATCGAGGGTGCCTCTCCGAATCCGATCCGAAGGTCGGGCCTTGAAGCTCACTTGGAGAACGAGTTGAGGGGTCTATTGAGTGGTCGATTGAAGGGTCGATTGAAGGGTCGATTGAGGGTCAAGACTCGAATCGGACCGATCGGGTCGGAAAAATCGACCCGTGCAGGTCCCCGGTGAACGAACGGATCGGCCCCCAAACGATAAAAAATAATACGATCCCAATAGCTGTCATATACGGTATACTTGGCAATTGAGAAGCACGACTCAATCGCTTTATACTCTGGAATGAGACAATCTATTGACGGACAGGAGGAAAAGCAAAGAGATGTCGCCATAGACCATTTAGAGAAGCGGTTTAAAGCCTCTGCAGGAGGCAGCAGGCACGTCCTCCCACCTCCTCGGCCTCGCTGCATCGACTGCTGCAGGCGTTTTTTTTTTTTCTTTTCTGTTTTTTTTTTTCTTTTGGTTTTAATACCTGTCCGAGCTGTTTCTTATCGTTTGAGTATCGTCTGAGATTTTTAGTGCTTGAGTTTCGTGTTCTTCGAGATGCTGTGGCCACATCCGAGAAAACTGGGAGCTTTCCTTGCCATCACGAAATAAAATTCGCACCGAGGAAGATTAAAGGAGTGATACTCGAAATTAAATATATATATATATATATTTAGAGTACAATGAAACGAAGTTATTGCAGAGAGGATTAATTGCAAGAAAATGGGGCCCGTGGTACTCATGCAAAAGGTAAACATTTCGGCTGTTCGTCACCCATGACAAATCATTGAATGAATGGATTGGAAATGCCGTTAAATATGGACAATAATCTCAGTTTTTATTCATAGTATTTAATAATAAATGCTCAGCAATGCTCATTCAAAGTTTCTCAGGAAATTTATTTTGAAAACCTTTCAAACAAATTCGCTTTCCCCCCTTGTAGAACAGGAGTCATACTGAAGCCTGTTTACCAAGTTTTCTCTGCCGGGAAGAAGTCGTTAATTTTTTTTTCTTTTTTGCCAGGTCGCTCATAATTTTTCGGAAACTCAGTGCTTTCCACATTTTTGCATGCGATGCCATTAATGAACTTAGTAGTAGCTAATTAGGAAGGGGTATAGCGTTGGAAAAGTTAGGGGGCAAGACTCTTTATTACTTATCTAAATTTTTTCATGTGCCATTTTTCAGGCTATTTATTATCATCAATAAATATATATGACAAATGGATTTGGAATGGGAGATGAAGGAAACGACTCTGGGAATTTTCCTCTAATCTCACCGTATATAAATATGCTGCTTCAATTTAACCAAAACTACAAGTCAGTTCGGTTCGATAGGTTTCGGCTAGGAGAAATCGTTACGGACTCTCGAACCCTGCTTCCGTTCCGTTCCAGAGAGAGGTATTGACGACTTTGTTCCGCTCCACAGATTTCTACCTTATCTTTCATGGAATTAATTTTTTTTTTTAAGTCATGGGAGGAAAAAAACCCAAAGAAATAGAAATAGAAATAGAAAACCTCTGAAGAAAAAAATCGTTGCTAAAATTCCATCCCAATGATGTTCCGTCACGACCAAATCGTGGCTGACGTAAAAGTCTCTCCAGAACGAAATCTGGTCCTTAAACGCAAGACCTCATTACCGTACTGGAAGAGATTGTAAAAAAAAAACCGCTGTTTTATGTTCTGTTCGGTTACTTCTTACTTGTTTCATTACTTGTTTCAGTTTTTCTTTTCAATTGATTTTCCTATATATATTTTCCGCTCCGGTCAGAAATTGTACAGATTTAAAGCGAGTTTTCATTTCTCACGTTATATAGATATGCACACGAACACGTCGACTCACGTAATCAGCGCCGACGTTAAGTCCGAGCCTGAAGACAAGAGAGCTGGGGAGTTTCGCCTTCAAGCGATGCCAGATGGGAGAGATGAGCTTTGGATCGAGGGTCCGAGGATCCTGCATCCCCGTCGCCCAGCTGACCACGAGCCCGATCGCGATCACGCTCCAGCACCCGGCAGCGGAGTACCACAAATACGAGAGCCGGTAGAGCCACATGGGCAGTCGGTCGGGCGAGAGCGTGGAGGGCACGGGCCCCTCAGTGGCATTCAGGTGAAAGCAGCCCTCGACGGACATCGGCTTCTCGGGGAAGCTGAGTCTGCCATGGGCGACGGCCACGTTCGAGCCCGCTCCGATCCAGAAACTGATGAGGAATCCCATGATTCCTCCGACGAGAGAGCCCTAGAGAATGGCAAAATACAGGAAAGAGACACGTCGGGTTTAATGAAGAAGTTTCGCTCTCTTTCTCCTTTGTTCTCTCTCGAGTTTCAATTTCGAACTTCTCATGATCGCTATCCTCAGAGTCCAAAGTTCCCAACCTTTTCACGATCAAATCCCCCTTCCCAGCTGAAAGAACTCAACCGCGTCTCCCATGGTTGCATCTAGTAAAATTATCGAGATACATTCATCCTCTCCATTCAGAAGATCATTGATGTGAGTTTCAGGCTCTGCTCCCCGCGGATGTGGGGCAAGGGAAATATTTCAATTTTCGGAACATGCATCATTTGTTGGTCGTATTATTGTTTATCCCCACTTTCTTTCGTCTGTGCATTCGGTAACGATACCATACCGTAAGCTTAGTGAACCATCCGCATGCATCGAACAATGTTCGACCCGACACTTCCGCGTCTTGCCAAGCCAGGTGCAACGAGCGATGAAGCGGCCTTCTCGACTCTGGAGCGGTTCAGCGTTTAAAGCTAGCCGACAGCGTTGCGCAGGCCTCGCTTCTCCGTCTTTTCCGTTTCCTTCGCATGCTTTGAATCACTCTTCGGCTCTCTCTCACTCTCCTCGCAGGCTCTGCCTGCTGTCTCCGACAACCCGTGCGGGCAAACAGACGATTGAAAGTCCTTCCATTAATTTGTTTGATGTGATGGGAGGAGGAGTGATTCTAGCTGCATGGCGCGGGAGACGAGGGAAAGGCAAACCTAATTGGAGAACTGGTTTTCCGATTTGTAATTCCGAGCTGTCGCTCGGATGATCCGAGACTGTAGATGAGCCTACCGTCACGACGCCCTTAGGGGAGAGCGGATGAACGAAGGAAAGGTCGAAGCAAGGTTTACGGGTACGTAAATCAACATACACTGCTTGTCATTGGAATTGCATCACGATGGAGCAACCTCGCACGCTGAACGTTGCACAGTGGCAAAGGATGGTCCACCTCTACATGTACGGTGATTACACTTTTAGATAAATATTACTACCAGGTAACGTGAGGCGCACGATTTCCTCAATTCACTTTTCTGATGGCAATTTACATCAGTTGAGCGCCTTCATTGCAGTCAAAAGGGATCATGCTACCTATTGAAGTCGGTGCGTGGGATTTAGGTGCACCACACATTAATTGCGGTGTCTTTAATCTGGAAGTGCAATAATCTCGTTGGTGGTCTGCCACTGTGCAAAATTAAGTAACAATTGGGCCAGCGTATTTTCCACATCCTATTCGGTGAATGAACAAGAAAAACGAAGGCTGACCTTATTGTTGGCCCAGGGGAAGAAGATTCCGAGCGTGAAAATGCCAAGGAGAGGCCCTCCGACCATGCCAAAGATGCTCAGGGTCGCCTGGAAAGCGAAAAAAAAAAATCCTGGAGAAATTCTGCCCGCAAGATCGAGAACCACGAAGCACCACGTACGGTCTGGACACCGGTTCCAAATTTCTCGACGAGAAAGACGAGGGAGAAGGAAACGAGGCCGTAGGCGAGGGCAAGGACCTTGCAGACATTCGCCGCCTGTTTGTCCGAGATCCTCTGGAAGAAAAACGGACGCACGAAGTCCTCCAACGTGATGGCCGCCAGGGAATTCAGACCCGATGACACCGTGCTGTCGAAGTGAACCGATGCGATTAGCTTTCAATTAGTTTTCAATCTGACGGCTCTTTCAAGCTTGATATACGACTTTGAATCAGTCCTTAATGAATTGGATCTCCCCCTCTTGCGGGATGAGATTCCCTTGATGGTGAAAATAATGGGGGCACTCTTGATCGAAACGTGATAAGACCAAGGTCCCCGTCTGCGCTCTAATCAAATCCCTAACACCTGAATAGAGATCCGATTGCAAGACAAGCAAAGCTTCAGCAATGGGTTTCTCTTTCTCTGTTCTGCGCTTTTACGGAAATCTTATCCTCCCTCCCCCCCTCCTGCCCCTCCCTCCTAAAACACGCGGATTTAGTTTAGTATTACAAAATAACAATGGCCACACCAGATAATTCGAACCTGCTCATTTCGAAGTCAGTATTTTTTGGTCCCCTGGATTTCGAATTAACAAGGTTTCCCCTCTCCCTTTCGTTTTCTCCCATTACACCTCTCACCCTTGGGAACACACGTGTTCGACCCAAGAAAAGCTTGACGACAAGTTCTCATCATGGTTCTAGAATCCAATATTGCTACCTCGATCGACTGGGAGCGTAATACACTGCAATAGGAGCCAATTTTCTCTCTTCTGCTTCTTTCAAAGAGTCTCCGCGTGCCTGAGGACTCTTTCCGGGAATCGTTTTCAGACCCGAACACAATTGGAAGGCTAGAAGGAAAAGTGGTCTATTTGCAAAAAAAATTCTTCTCGAGCTGCGCACATAAGTAAAGTAGAGAGGTACATATTTTTATTTCACTTTACTTCGATGCCGTTCGCATTTGTATGTTGGGAATGCTACTTTTTGCATTCATTCAAGCACCAGAGTGCTTGAATGCGACAGCACTCATTTGAATGAAAATAAATCAAAAGAGGAAAAATCGATCGCAATATCTGCCGTTTTCTCACTGGTCATCCTGGGTATGATAGACAATAAAAACCATTTCAGAACGAAATTAATATATCTGCACTCTGCCACTTGCTGATCAGTTTCACAGTCATCTCGGTGTCATATTTGACAATGTCCAATTCGGATGACCTAGTGGTCATCTTCAGTGGCCGATGTCTACACTTGCCATAATTGGAACTCGTGGTTCCAATACTTGATTCCAAGTGTATTTTATGCCCTTCCTAACGATACCAAATTTGATATTAACACGCAATTGTCTCATGAGATATAACCATTTGACGGTACAGTGCACAGATGGCAACGCTTGGAACCAAGGGAATGTGCGCTGTTGTGCTGTACACTGTTCCTCAAAGGTGAGTGTACGTACTGGGCAGTTACAATTGCTCTTTATAAATATATTGTCCAGAAGGCTAAGTCGATATATTAGCGCAAGGAAACGAATTCTGTCTTACCAAGATGTACTTGTGCAACCCATACTTCTGACATGAGGAAGGCAAAGCATGAGTATGATACCTAGCGTAAATTAATGCTGTCATTAGCGCTGTTTGGGAAGGGGGGGGGGGTGCAAGGACACGCACCATGGCATTCTATACAAATGCCTGATAATATGCTTCCTGAGTTAGTCACGTTGAAGCTTGTCGCCTGCGCGTGCGAGAACTTGTGTTTCTCATCAATCGCGATCCAAACATTTCTCTCTTGTTTGCCTCCTCCAGCTTATCTTCGTCGAATAAGTCCAGAGATCTTTCATTATTACGACGGATGTGAAGGACTTCATTTTAACTCTTATTGAACTTCATAAGCCTTTTTTTTACCCCACTTTCGGAAGCAGGAATTCCAACTCGGCTCTCATCCCCCATGAGCTGGGCTTTTGAACTGCGATGATGACCATGGTAAGCCACTTTCTCATCCATAAGCGTGAATACACACCTTGCGAAACCAAATTAGTGAGTGCTTGTGTTCGTATTATTGGCTTCCAGTACTGGACCCAAAAACGTTTTCACGATAGCAATCAAGGCAACCTGTCATATCCGGAACTTCCTCATTTTTTACATTTCAGAATCACTCTGAATCTGAATCCCTGAAGCCCATTTTGAGAATCTCTTTGAACTAGTTAGCTAATTCTGAACCTTATCGCAACTTTGCAGGATATGATGCAGTTCCTGAATTCCTGAGTTCCACAACTTCTCCCTGTTCTCTTCCGTGAAGAGGGAGATTCAATGATATCCCTCTCAGAGGTATGAACCATCATCGTTCTTTCGGATTTTGAAACATAATTATTATCTAACCTGCAGGCTCCGTATAATTTTGTCTAACTGACTATTCCATTAGGGCGTACCCCAGTGACCAATCATCCCATCACTAAAAAGTTTATCATAATCTATGAGATATGGGCTGACAAGGAGAAGATTCCGGAAAGCCTGTATCATTGAAGAGATTGTGGAGTGGATGGCACTAAACTATATTTGCCAATTCAAATTTCGACCAACTGCGGCAGGAGAATTTATAGAATACGTCGTGGGAATCATGTGTAAATCATGCTTGAAGAAGGTGAAGACAGAACTCCACATTCTTGGCCTCTGAATCGACAAGTCTGCTCGCATATTTTCAGGGTTCCTAATTCAAACGTCAAAGGTTCCTAATTGTTGAAAAGTAAGGTCCATGCACGAACCTCCAAGACAAACATACGCTTCCAGCAACATACAACGTGAGTCTCAAAAAGGACCCCCATGCGTTCCGATTGGGTAGAGATATGCCACGGGTACCTTTTTAACGAACGTATTTTACGACATACGTCTGTACTTCAAAACGTACAAAATATGTACCTTACTGTACGTTTCTGCTTTGCTGTGCATAGAACGAGTGAACATTTCAGTTCTTCTGCCTTCTTAAAAGTGAGATAAAGCGGTATGCGCAAATAGGCTTTTTTTTTCCTTGCATAAATCCTAAAAAACCCCACTTTCAATGAGGGAAACGAGCATCTATGCTCACAAAAGCAACTTTACTTTCAAATGACTTTTTTTTGCAGGTACACCATTTTCAAATGAATTGAAAGGAATGAAGGAATTGTCCAATTATTGACAAGTTCTAGCATCCCCAAACGCTAAGTTGCATCAGCCGTCGCTTTTCTTTTAGCATTCGTGATCCGCAGCGTTGGATCATACGGCGATTAATTTGGATGCATAATTAGGATGTAAGCCATTATTTTTAGGCTAATCGCACCGATATTTAATCGCCCGAGTTATTACGTAAACGCGAAGAAGCGCAAGATACCAAAATTTCACTCCGAAGCGACCAGCAGACCGAGAGATAAAGTACTTGGATCTGCCCGAACACCACCGGACCGCGACAGCTCATTACGGGCACATCTCCACCAGCGAATTGTATTCTATAATCTATAATTTTATAGAATATTAAGAGCCTTTTAGAAGGTTCATATCCGATTAATTTATGATGCACTTGTGAAAGCATCGTTGAACGGAGGGACACGACACAGGTCGTAGTTGCGAACTGCTGGAAATCCTCATGGGGATCATGCATCGGAGAGTCGTTCCATCCCGAGCGGTGCAATTTTAAAGAGCTGCGCCGAAGGGGATGAGGCTGTAAAATAAAAGTTAACTTTGGAATTCGAGAAACTGGACTAACCAAATCGTCTCCATCTGCCCTCCCATCTCGGAGGCCAGAGCCTCGAGCCCTCCCCCGGCTCATAGGCGATGGATGAGGGACATGACATAGTGCACGCTATACAGAAGTACTATATACGATAGCAGGGAGGCCGGCCTCCCTGCATCGCGCATGATCGGGTGACTGCTAACAAGTACACCGTCGTGTCTTTAGGTTCCTTTGCCGAAATTAGAAAGGTGCTCGGTCATCCTAATCCGCATTGCCGATATGCATCGATGTAGTTTCCACGAATGAAAAAGACCGAAGATATAGTCTTCGTGATCATTATAGGTGAACTAGATGCGGTTGTTTTTTTCGTAGAAGTCCTGAAACTCGCAAGGGGTGTAAGTCGTGGAACAAATTATTTTCTCCTCGGACCGGATGCACCTCTACTCTTCAAGTGTTCCAAGGATCTTCAATTTCCACTCTCCTTTTACACGTTTTCGATTCGATATAAACTGCCAACACGGAATGTTCAGCTTTTTCTGTAACTACCTGCCACTCGAAGCAGCGCGACTCGTCAGGCGACAAGACCGACCTAAGCACACCTTTCGTGCTTCATGCTCCATTTCGTGCTCCATTCTTGCGAGAATGATCTCTCGTTCGCTGTGAAGATGGCGTGCTGGCCACCCCAGATTTTTCGTCCACTCGCCGCCATTGTTTACCCACGTGATGGTATCCTTCCCGCTTCCGCGGTTTCCAGCCCCTATATCGTACTAATTCAATCTCTATAGGGTCCTATTCAGATGCAATGAGAGGTTTATTGAATTCCAACGAACTACATTGAAAATTCTACAGAAGTCTATAGATCTCTCTGCAACAATTTTGCCTGGGATCCTCTGCATGATCATCTTTCCGCCTTCCTCGGGACCAATACCAATACCAATACCAATACCTCCAAGATAACTGCAAGCAACGGACATTCCTGGGATCAATACGCCGCATGTCACACTTCAATCACCCCATTGCTATTGAAATTAATCCAAAGGACGGGCGAATCGGCAAGATGATCCCAAGCACCAGATCTTATCTCGAGTGACTTTTTTTCTTTTGTTTTCCTTAGCATTCCCGGAAACAATCATCCGTTCATTGATCCCGCGTTGAAACGTTCTGGAATCTTGGGGATTTTCTTCATATTCAGGATTTATTACGTTGATACATGTGACATATTTAAAGAATTCAATGGTTAAATCACGTTCGGAAAATAGAATGCATTTGTTTTCACAAATAAGAAAAGAAGCTCCAAGAGATATTTTGAAATATTATGCTGTGGGCATTTTTTTAGTACTTTACAGGTATGGGCGTTTTTTTTTTTCAGGGCACCAACGCGTAGGGTATTTCGCACACTAATCATTATTTTTATTATGCACAGGAAAACACATGGACATTGACACTGATTCTACCCATCAGTACGTTCTCTCCTTTGGCATCCGATCAAGTACGTTAGTGCATGGCGAAACCGCGAAGAAAGCTCTTCCGACGGGTGACCGAGACTCGTTCGTGGGGAATCAGGCATTTTTTCAGTGGGTGTTTTTTCGTATATTCCTTTCCTTCCTTATTCCCCATACGATTACCAACATACACATGTTAATTACGAAAAGCATGAGATTCCCTTGCGCTGCCGAAATTGAAACGGCGAATGCCGAAATCGAAAGTCACCTGCCGAAATCGATTAGAAAAACCGAGAGGAGAAAGGAGTGCTGCCGAAATTGAAAGGATTTATGCCGAAATTGGTCGGGAAAAGCCATATTACACGCTCGAGCAGGTGGCAGGAAAAAAGGAGATAAACCTCAGAGCAAGCAATCCCATGCACAAGGGAGAGCAAATAGAAGGCGAAAGCGGCCGGGGCGAAAGCGGCCCGGGAGAACACCGCCCTCCGTCGGTCGGGTTCGGACCTCCCGCGCGACAGAGCGAGATGGCGAAGCGGTGAGACGTGGCGAGACCCGTCGATTTTGGGGTCTCGCGGCAGTTCGTTAAAAAACCGAAGCGTCGACTGATGGAGGATAACGGATAACGGATAACGATAGAAGCAAGAGGTGTTACCTCCAAAATCCCCCGCCGATTAAGCGTCTTCATTTTCTCGTCTCGAAGACGAAAAATGAAGACGCTTTCTTTCTCTACAAATGCATGCTGTTTCGACCGGGTTTTTTTTTTCTTGCGATGCCATTTTTTTTATTCGAAGCCTACTTTCTATTAATAGTGCCACGAAATTCCACGAACTCAAATTTAAATTTTGTATTCATATCACAGCATTTCCAAGAGAAAAAAAAGGGCAAATAAATCTTTCTCTGTCGATTTTCCTTCGAGAGTGCAATTCATCATGCGGAGAATTCAATAAGGAATTTTCCAACGATATTCATCGCGATCGCAGGACGGAATTTCAAGCAACGGAAAATGCAGAGTCGCTTGCTCCCGAATTTTTTTTTATACTTTGAAAATGAACCGAAGAGCGTTCTTACTTCCTTGACCGATGTAAAGGCAAAGAAAACCATTGCTCTCGGGACAGATTCATATATAAAATTGAATTTCTGCAAGCAATTCCTATTGTCGAACGGGATGTCACCGTGGAGTCATGGAGGGGTCACCGTGGGGTCATGGAGGGGTCACTGTGGGGGTCATGGAGGGGTCACACCGATGGCGTGCTCGTAGGTGGAGGTGGGGTGGCTGCCCCATCTGTTTTTTTTTTTTTGGGGGGAGTCCCCCCCCCCCCCCCCCCCCCCCCAGCATCCTCCTTTCTTGCCCCGGTCGAGCGACTGCGAGATCGACTTCGCTGAGGGAAATGGAACTCACTTCCTGGCCTGCTTGAATGTGGGGACCGTGAGGTATCTCTGAACTTGGGCCTGATTCACACCGTAGATGGCGATCCAGGTGAAATATCCTCCAATGGCCAGAGTCCAAAACGTATGACGAATCGTGGGATCCGGGTTGAAGCTACACAAAAACGGCACAGGCCAATCAAATTCCATCCAAATTACCCCACGATTGGCGTTATTCAGCGTTACTCAACGTCATTCAACGTAACCGCAACAGCAAACCTCTTAGGAGGACAGCTTTGGGAGCATCACACTTCTGACTTCGGCCCCCACTCTTAAAAAGGTTTCGTGCTGGGAATATGTTATTTAATCAAGAGATTATCTATCACGGAAAAATGCCTCGATCGATATCGTCGATGCAATAAAGACTCATTACTTTAGCCCCCCCCCCCCCCCCCCCC
>CAJPEV010003539.1:3233-15310 GCA_905338385.1 Darwinula stevensoni | reverse complement strand
CCATCACTTGGCCCCCCCCCCCCCCGCCGAAAAAATTCGTCCCTACCTTTTCTTAATTCTGGATTTATTTAAAAAAGAAGAAGCAGGCATGAGTATCGCATTGAAATGAGATGGCCAAAAATGCCTAATTAATACGAAAATGATTGAAATGAAGATGAAAACCTTTCAAGAAAGAATTCAGGGGTCCTGGTTTCCCTCATCTTTCATGACACATTTTGTGCATAGGGGTCTGTGGATGCGGAAGGATGCCGCCAACAATTCCCTGCCAGAAAAGTGTGCTGAAGTTAAGAAAGGCTGCGATAAATGTTTCATACGTGAAGAAACAGCTTGGAAGGTATGGCGGCCCTCAGCGTTGAAAAAAAATTACATTCCATAAAATAGGTGATGCTCCTGTACCACAATGAACTAATCGCTTCGAAAAATTTATTTTAACCAAATGGAAGAAGGGACACGGTTATAAATTGACCAAAGTGGTAATTTAAAAAAATCCAGATGGTAAATGATAGCAGTCGGAGGAGTTCGGAATCGCGACGATGATGCACATCGCCATCATGATGATCATCATCGTGTGATGACTTTCGTCGCCAAGTGATTATGTTTTGCGAAGTCGATCAACGATGACAGACCGGATTCACGGCCCACATCATAGGGTTCATTTTAATCGCTTTTAGAGCTCCGACGGGAACCTGCCAGACGTTCCATCATCTCCATCGGACGTGCATTAATTTTCTTCGAAGAATTTTCTCCCGCTGATCGAATTTGGTATTTCACGCTGTTGCATCCCATTATATCGCTGCCTCGCCTCGCGAATTTTCCGTAAACATTGCTGAGCCTTCGAAATCGGTAGTCTCTCTGGGAGGAAACCGACTTTGGGCCAGCAGATTCAAGGGGAAAAGTTTTTCCGATTGCCTCATTTAGGAGGCCTTATTTACAGAATCCATGCAATTGCACGGGATCTAAAATACCTGTCCTAGTATATCGCCTTCACAGTTCAAGATCACCACAAGTAAAAATTTTCAAAGTGTTTCTTTACAAAATTACTGTTAATGACTGCAGTAATGACACAACCAGCCAGAAATTTATAGTGATGTAAACACTTGAAACTAACCTATACATTGGCAGTTGGCATTTTCCGGCAATACAAGATTTTTTAAATGTGGAACAAAAAATTTAAAATGCAATATCTCTAAATTAGATTTTCCGAGTTGTAATGGTCTTGAGTTGGGAAGGCGATATGATAAGGAAAAACTCACTCGAAGAACTCCAGCCGGCCGGACTGGAGGTTGCGCTGCCAGACGGCGCCGAAGCCTCCCTGTTCGCTCATTCCCTTGATGATTACGAGCATGATGGAGCCGTACATGATCATCATCTGCACCGTGTCCGTCCAGATCACCGCCTTCATCCCTCCCTTGCGAAGGTAAAAATTATGTTATTTTTCCTTTCCGCCTGGATGCGACTTGATTGAGGCTTGATTCATTAGAAATATGACGCACCACGACGGTGTAGAAGGTGCTCACGCCGAACATGAGACACACGGCCAAGTAGACGCTGATACCCGTCACTAGAATGGGAAAAAAAATTGGAGCACTTGTTCAGTATTCTTGTATGTACTCCCCACTAGGGAGTCAAATTTCAAATAATTGTAGCTGAGAAATTGAGCATTTAATCATACCTTGGCTGAGAGCCACGGAAGGTGCATACACCACGATCGCCATGTACATCGTCTGTGCGAAAAAACGCATCGAAGTAGAGATTCTCTTAAAATGCAAGGAAACCAACGCCAGAGATTACTCCATAGTAAAAGTTGCTTACCGTTTGAATGGAAAAAATTGCTGAGCCGACGCATCGAATCGTCTTGCCGAATCTCAGCTCAAGGTACTAAAGAGAAAAAAAAAATTCCACAAAAAAATAAAGACAAAAGAGGAACAAGTGTTTGAATGTGTGACATGGAACGAGGAAGATTTTATCCTCTCCAGCCCCCGATGGGGATCGGGGCACACTTTTCGAGCCTCAAAGAAAAAGATAATTGCGCTTCCGGAAGAGATCGAAGTTTAAATGAGGGAAGGAAGAATGGGATAAAAGAAACGCTATTTAGCAATTTCCATGCAGATTTGTTGCGACGTTTCCTTTGGTCTTCCGAAGAGGTTACTCCACCCAATAGCACGTTTCTGCGATCTTTTGACTTCGTGATTTCACGATGAGGTGTCATCCGCAGCGAAACTAATTTTATTCATTAAAGGACCCAATCACCCTGCAAATAACTGCTGAGCCAAAACAAAACAGGGAACGAGGGAATTCTATGAAGCAAGACCTTCCGGAATGAAGTCAACAGCCTCCGTATTATACGAAGAAGGCAAGGGAAATCGGAAGGATGCATTGCACTACCCTTTTCACCAGGGGAAATAGACCAGAGAACAGCAGAAAAATTCTGGAAATCTCCATCTGTCGAGACCTTCACTCGACCCACCCTGGTTGCCCCTCGTGAGGGGAATGAAGTAAGGTCCTCGATAACGAAGGCCCTCAGTCCGACGGACCCCTAAATCCTGTCTGCACACGAAAGGCTGTCAGGGAAGTCCTTTCTCTTAGTTTCTCGTCTGCCGTTTCTCTCCCAATTGAGGAATAATTTTTAATTCCTCATTTCCTAATCTTTTTGCGAAACTTGTCCGATGTTGAGTTCATTTTGCGTCGCCGATGGATGTAGAGACTGGGTCAGATCCCACTCGCCTGACTCTCCCAGTCAGGGCCGGCCCTGACTATTTCGGCGCTCTGCCCAAAGAGACTCCTAACGCCCCTCCCCCCCCTCCCTTCCCCCCTCCCCTCGGAAGGGAGAAGGGCCAATCCCTAGCGTCCAAAAAGACGCTGAAACGGAAGGCGTTTCCACTTGTGAAGTGTAACTGAGGGTGGCATATATTCTGGCACGTTTTGGCGCCCCTGGTGAATTTGCGCCCTGTGCGGGGGGACATGTGGTACATGCCTATGGAGGGACCTGCTCCCAGTGCATACGAACGGTTGTGAAAGATCTGCAGGAGAGCGAAACGGCCTCTGTCCGGTTTCGGAGGAGTTCTGGCATCCGAGTTCACAGCAACGCACCATTAGAAGTAACAGATAGGCAGAAACTCAGTTACCAGAATCGCACACCGAAGGATTCGATGGGGAAGAGTAGTCTCGTTTCGGCTAAGGGGTCTAAGGGGTCTATGAGAGGGGTCACGTGACGAAATTCTTCTAATCAGTAGCGCCAAAAGCCGGTTAGGCGCCAGTCAAAGCCTGCCCAGATCATTTTCATCCTCAATGGAGGTCGCACGTTCGAGCCCGTTAAAGGTAGAACGAGGGCGGGGATGGGAGCTACCGTGGATTCCCGCGATCCGGATTCGAGACCGGTCCGCAGTGACGAAAGCGCCGTTCGGGAACCCTGTCAGGCCGCAACCCGCAAGTCCTCGAAGCACCTCGATCCCCGACGAGGGGTGTTTAAGGATGCACATCTGTTTTCTTCGTTGGAGAGAAATAGCCCAAATGTATCAATATTTACAGGCTCTAAGTCCGCGAGGATCGAAGATTTGTTGGGGGTCAAACGTAGAGGGCTCGGGCAAGCACAAAAAGAGGGTTTTAGGTACTGATTTTGCGAGGCGAATTCGATCAGACTTTAAAATATGTGGTCGGCAAAAATTCTAAAAACATTCCTATTTGTTGTCGTTTCCACAACTTTAGTGCTGGAATTGCATGTTTACGGCTATGCTTGCATGTATTTGGGCTTAATGATGAGACTTGGCGCACTCAAAGACCTTGATGAAGTAAGGAAGAGCATCAATTTCGGAGTTCTCGCGTAATTGGGAACGTGAGCCGCGAAGCTGCAAATTCCCATCGGTTAAACAGGGCTTAATCGAATAGTTTCGCATCAGGCACCCACCGCCCGTCGCGGAGTTCTCCATTTGGAGGCTGGAACCCGGAATGGGAACTTTCGCAACCGCAGAGCGGGCACGAGACAAACCGGAGAATTTCCTTCGTCTCTGCGTCGAATCGAAACGAGATTCTTTCATCCGACGGGGTGCAGCGGCGACAGAAACGTAAATAATGGACGGGATTTTTTCGTTCACTCGAGCAACGGTGCAGACTTGCCTCGTAGGCCGAGGTGAGCCTCAAGTGATAGAAGATGGGCATGTAGAGATAGACGGCGGAGGCGACGGCGAGGACGTAGGCGACCCAGATCATCCAGAACATGATGCCGAAGCGGTAGACCTCCGCGGGCGTCCCCAGCATCGTTATGGCCGACTTGAAACTGCATCCCCAGAGAAACCCAGAGAAATGGAAATGATATGCGGTAAGAATGAAATGGTGGAGGTAGAGCGGGTTATGTACCCTTCACTCTGATGTTGGCAACGCATTGTTAAGTGGCGACAATTTTTCGCAAAAAAGGGAGCCCGACGGAAATACTTCCGAATGGGGAAGTTCTTTTCTCTATGTGGCAACTAAGTACTGAGTACTGCCCAGTAACTCATGTGCTCCAAGGAAAAAACTGGCTCTGGGATGTAATCCGCCTTCGAAGCCGGCTGAGTCAAGAAGTTTCGCACAAATTCGGCTTTGCCGTGTCGAAATAATAAATAATAATAATTCAATCCGTTAGTGAACGGTCCCTGGCAAAGTCTAAACTAAATCTGAATCTAATCAGCATCTAAACAAAATATAATCTATAAGCAATGCAAAAAGCCATCAAGTCTATCCCTCGCTAATGATAAGACGTTGAGCTGAATATGAGTCTGCTTCTGGATCATATTTAGACGAGATTTAGTTTAGGTCTAAGAGACTGCTCCGACCCAGTCTTAACGCTGACTAAAACGTTTAAAAGGTTGAGATTTAAAACGTCCAGAATCAAGCATTCCCGGTCACACATCCCAGCCGTTTCATACCAAGCGATATACTATAATCATTTGGAGTTTCCACTCTGCAAATCCATTTTTTTCCGTTTCCGTTTCCGTTTCCACGTGCAATTTTTTGGGCGATTAGAAGGGCTTGCCCTTCACGTGATTTGGCGAATTTTCCCTCGAAAAAATCCCGCTTCCTTGAAACTATGACACACTGGTTCGCCGAACGGAGCGGAGGCGAGGAACAGGCCAGTCTTTTTCCATTATAAAAGGATAAATAAATAAAGGACCGGAGCGAAGAGCTCCGATCGATTGAGCTTTCGGATTGGAGTCTCAATTGACAACGGCTTTCGCGACCCCGCGAACGCGAATGAAAAACAATCTGGGCGGATGATTGCCAGCTGCGGCCTCGACGCGATGAATGGGATCTCGTGTCGATCTTGTTACGCGCCAGGGATGCCGGATCCGTGGCGAGACGCGAGCTGCCTTTTGCTCTTTCTTGGATTCTCTATATTTCTACTCTGGGGAAATGAGATCGCGGGAATCGGCTTTCCGGTCGCATTCTCGATCGGGTTCCGCGCGGGTTCGGTTTTCGAGGCTCAATGCGGTGAGGCTCGTGCTCGGGCTCGATCATTTTCGCCGGGATCTGTGAGTGGCTTGTCTCCTCGTCATGGGTAATTAATACCAATTTACATTGAAGAGACAACGATGTTCGAACTATCTCACAGATGCCATCCTCTGTCGCCATCAGAGACTTTTGCATGGCACTGTCGAGAGAGCCGGAATGATCCAGGCTTGGACGGATAAATTGCCATCGTGGCAGTTGCCATCGTGGCAGTTGCCATCGTGACAGATGCCATCGTGACAGTTGCCATAGTGGCAACTCTGGAAAGTAGTTCTTATTCAGTCCTCAAACTTTCTTCGCGCCCTGCTCCGCTCCCCCCAGTGTGCAATCAGAAAGGAGTCAACGTCATGAGATTGGTTTTCAAACTTAAATTCACCTCGTAAACAAGGAATACAAATTGACTTTCTCCCTCATCACACGGCACCGATTCCTCTTGTTCTAGGGAAAAAACGCGCACAAATTCAGTGATGCGGAAGCCATGACGCAATCGCCGTCATTTCCCTTCCAATTTCGCGTGGGCCCTGTCGTCTGATTTCCTCAGTGCAAACAGGAAGATACTGGAAAATACTATTAAAAATACTGAAAAATACTGAAAAGGGGGGGCAAAAGGAATCTAACCCTTTTCAGACAACGAGATGTCGGCGGCACCGTCCAGAAAATGTCCTGCACATCCACGAACCTCCATGCGTAATAATTGGCCTAGCCAGAACCTCTGAATTCATTCGTGACAGGTTTATTCTCAACTATCATTAGGCAAAACCTACTTCAAAAATCACTTTAAAAAAACTTACTCAAACTCTTCAAATAATTTTTGCTCCAACGCATTATCTCCTCCTGTCCAGAAAATCAAGATTAGGCTCAAAATTTGAAGCGATCTCACGTAGCTCGCTTGTAATGCTTAGACGGGAACAGAATGTTTTTTTTTTTATACCCAGAATAAGAGAAGGTAGAAATATCTATATCTTTAGTGCAGCAACAATACTGACCATGACATTCCTCCTTGATAGACACTCTCGTAATAAAAAGTGCATACTAGGAATACGCAATGAGATCAATATTCGACTCGTACTATTCCCGGTATATTCTTTCATCAAGAGCCATTACTTGCTGACGGGCTAAGAGAAAAAATGCGCCAACACCCACGCCACCCTTCCCAGCTTCTCCCATGACTTCGCAAGTGAGTGTCGCTACGGGCTCAAGTTCGTCGTAACGCGAAAAAAAAGTCTGACTCGGGATTGCCAGATTCTGCTTTTGAATAACTCGTGCGTGGGATCCCTTACAAAATGTCCACCTCCAATCCACCAGGTCGAACAATCAGGTGGATAAGGGTTGGATTTGGAACCGGGTGGACGTCCCCCCGCCCCCTTGGAAATCCACCTAGTCATTCGCCCACATATATTTCGAGACAGGTGGATTTTCTCACGGGTGGACATCGCTCCAACAGGTGGAAATACCGCCTACGGGGACATCCACGGGGGAGGTGGACGTTTTGTAAGGGATCAAGATCCTCAGGGGAAATTTTTGGGTGGGTCCAAGGATATGCGTGCCTCTTTATTTTTACTTCAAAATTCTTTATTTTTTTAAGTATGGTACCGGACGATGTTGACTTACTGATTCTCTTTTCCATGCAAATATTTGCGTGCAAAAATAACACGTAACATTTCTTCTTGCACGATCAATTGCCTTTGGGGACCCAGCTGCAATCGGCATACAGCGGTAGACTGCCTTGCGAGACGAGCCCCTTACGGGAACTCCATATTCAGATTTCATTGGCGATATCAAATATGGTCATACAGGGGTGCTTTGCTCGGAATGTACATGGTAAAAATAAAAATGATATACAGTATGGGAGACTGTATTTGGAAGCTGTGCAGTTCATATAATGTTTTGGCCATTCTTAATGAATATGGAGCTATACGTGGTTCATATATAAGCCCCTTATATGGTGCTTAGTTGCAATGTATATGGCACATATAACAATTTGGTGTGTTTTGATCATTCTTAATATACAGGTCCCCTATACGGTTCTTAATTTGCAATATAACTAGATGGCCCCCGCTTGCATTATTAATGGCAGATTGAGGCAGAGACTCAGAGGCAGAGTCACTCAACATCTTTTTGCTTTTGTGACTCACCTGACAAGGGGAAACTCACTTCCTCTATGCATTGAGCAAGAATTATCTGGAGTCTCCTTAAGCTAGGTTAGGCCTCTCAACATATGCATCGATTAAAACGACTTCATTCCTTCGGTTTGTACGTGGGAAATTAGTGAGTTGAGGGTGAAACCTTCTGCAGAACCATTCATTAGCATTTGGGGAATCGGGAGACATATAGCGGCGGGATGAGCGCGACCTCGATTATANTGGGGAATCGGGAGACATGAAGCGGGGGGATGAGCGCGACCTCGATTATATTGTGAGAACTTTATATTTATTGAACAAACTGCTAGATGTCAGGCTATATGGAAGGCCTCAACGTGCATGCGTAGGCATCCAAGGACATTACATGGACAGAACAGTTTCCAAATATATTCTATATACAGTATTTTTCCCATATAGTTCATGTTAGTGTCATAAACATTGCAAACCTAGCACCATATATGGGGGTCTGTATATGAACCGTATATAGTTCCATATTTATTAAGAATGGCCAAAACATGATACGGACTGAACTGTTTCCAAACATGGCTAAATTCAATACTGTACAATCCTATACATACGCCTGTATTTGGAAGTTCCGTAAGGGTATGATCACTCCCGCGAATAACTTCTTAGCAAGGATCGTGTAGAAATGGTTCTAGGGATCACAAAACCAAGATTCTTGCCGAGTCCCATCCTTAATAGTTCAAGAGCTACCAAGTTATTATTATGCGTCATTATGTCAAATAGTTTTTGAAGCGAACTTAAAACCATTCCAAATGGTTTCTCGATCACCGAAAACCGCCCTGAAAGGGGTACCTACAGTGTACACCTCAGACCAGAATGGACTCCGAGCTGGTACTTGTCTGAAAAATATGTTTCATGAGACAAGCGATTTCGAGATGCTTAAGAAAGGAGGAGAGAGAGGTGAGATTGAATAAGAAGGGTGGATTTGACTAAAATGAAAGCGTACAGTTACAACATGATACCAACGATTATGGTCGAATCTAGGTTACAAATCTAGTCAAAATGAGATTTTTCGTCAATGTCATTTCGAGATGTAGAGGAAAGAAGGACGGCTTCTGTTGGTAAGGGAATTGAATGAAAAAACATCTTATGCGTATGTTTATCTCAAATAAAATATGGTCACACGGCCAAAAAATATATACCACTGGCTAGAGCAGACTCCAGGGCAGACAAATCTTGTTTAAACAGAATTTTTCGTAAACCGAACCATCCTCGAGATAAAGGAAGGAAGAGGGAGAAGCGAGGCTGTCCTCGACGGTCCACTTATGAGTATGGGAGTATGTAGCATTGTTTCTCCAGCTCAACGGCTCGCCGTTCGCAGCCAATCAGGAAGCGTTAGCGTCGTCACTGCTCTTGAGCGAAACTGGGAGATAGAGGAGTTAAACAATCAGTCTCGTTCTATTTGACGAGCCTTTGTGCGTGCGTGGAATCGGTATGGCCCGAACGGAAGGATAGTGAGTTGGCATTGGACACGATATCACTCGAGTGTAGAAGAAAAGCCAACCCTATCTGCTTTCCTTCAGCATCCAGACACTATTTAACCCTTCGGGGTCCACGCCCGAGTTATCTCGTGTTGGCCTCATGATGTAGGGTAGAAGTAACTTGGATGTCAGTGCTAACACATTCAAAATACTCGGACCCCAAAGGGTTAAAAACTTAGCGAACTTCAGGTAGAGGGATCGGAGGACCTGGCGGAATTCTTTCCTGAAGTGTTCAACTTTTCGGCAGTCCTCCCCTTTCCTCCTCTGTCTCTCCTTGTCTCCTCCGTGAGCCTCAACGAGTCAACAGATCGTTAAAAGGTACCTTCATAAAATACCTGAATCAGCTCGTACCGCACTACTGTAAGAGGGGTCCGATTGGTAAGAGCACAGGTGGTAAACCAAGAGGGATTTCGTTGAGAGTAGTCAACATAATGGAACTCCAATCAGATTAAAATCTCTGGATCCTGTGTTCACCTCCCATCTAACAACGACTCATTCAAGTTCCGCTATACGACACTCGAATATTTTCACGACGAAATCCCAACTGCAGAATTTGTAATCCCCCAAAAAATCCCAATTTGAAATAATATTGCCCGCGAAACAAAAGATAACACGAGGATGAATAAATATGGGCACTTCACAATATCGCCTCTCATGGACGTGGAAGAGAACCAGTTACTGAAGGGATTGAAGGGCATGATTTGAGCTCAACCCGAGCAGCGAACTTCCCAGAAATGGTAAAATCGGAAAGGATAATCATATTTTCGTTTGTTACTCTGAGAATCGTAATTCCAATGCAGCAGTTATTAAAACGTTATATGAGAGACTGGTGCTCGAAATTCTCTGCTGGCGCATGAATACACACTGTGCAGCGGCCTCCGAGGAAAGTTAGTGCCAGGATAGAGCCTGATGGGAGCACGCTCCCACAAGAGCGGGTTGCACTTCTACAGTAGCGTTTTGCTCGGATTCCATTGTTCAAGTGTTTCTTCATGGATCCTTACGTTGAAGACGGCCTCGCATAAGTGCCGACATGAAAGTTTCTCGCGTAAGAGGATCAGACAGGATTTTTTAGCACTCGCTTGAGGATATTGATAGACCCCATTTCGCGTAAAAGCTGTAATGAACATAAGTGGTCTATGCAAATGATATTTCACGCGACACATACGTGTGTACTTGCACATGTAATCCCTTCAAGACGTGAAAGTACTGCTACAATACGGGCTAATGTGTTTCAGTGTGTTGTGTGGGACTCACTAAAAGTTCGTTCGAGGCCAAGGGGATGATCGACTAAAAAAAATCAGACGGTCGCAAGAGGCGAGAATTCTGTTTTGACCAGCTTGTTTGCTCGACCATGCAGAAAAATATTGAGCAGTTTCGTTGGTCCAGCTGCTGAGCTTGAGAACATATCGACGCTCAAATTGCCGTGTGCATCTTTTTCAAGTGGCTCTGTCGACTCTGCAGACGCCAACAGCATCCCATGACATCTCATGGGATGTTCTTCTGATGCTGCCATGTTCTGCGCTCTCATAGCTCGCAATGTTCCATTGGCGGTTGCTTGCCCGAGAGTGACGTCACTTATGACTTGGTCGTGTCAAACGCTGACTGAAAGGTTTTTTTTTTTGCCAGTAGCTGCAAGGGGCTGGAGAAAAAGACAATCCCACTTACTCGTCACTTCCAGCATACAACTGATCCTCATCTAAACCTATTTGCCCACTGAAGATATCTGGTGAAGTTCAAGTCTGTAGAACACCGTGTTTTCTCCGTATATCCGCAAGCGTGAGTGAACGTAGATGGTTTTCCCGCCTTATCTTGTTGAAGGCTTGGAACTAATTTAAGCAGATGAGCATGACAGCCATCATTCCCCGTCTTCCGATATTGCAGCCCCGTATGAGAATCGTATGAGTAAAATGGTAGCTCCATGACCTTTTTTTCGCAGATACTTTTTTTTTACGGCTCACGCGATTCTAAATGCATCTAAGGTGTCATCGGTTGTTTAATCTCGATTTGTGACGCTTTAGAAATGAGTAAAGGAAACGGTAGAACCAGGATTAAAAAAAAAAAAAGATTCTTCGTTAATGAGTCAGGAAAGTCTTCCTGCGGGACAGGACATGGCGAGGAAAAATGATAGTGAAGCCTGTACAGGGCTGAGAGAGGCACAGGCAGCCCTTGTCCTTGAGAGGAGAAAAAATATGGTTTTATTTTCCTTGTCTTCAAGGTTTGGGTAGAGATGTCAAGAGGCTTTTTTTGTCCATTATAACGTTCCGTTTCAAGGTCGAGGTTCATGCAAATTACCTCTCTTTTCCTCACCTCGTGCACAATGGGCTTGAAAATGGTTTTTAATTTATATTTTGCATATTTTATCCCTTAATTCATTCACGGGGTGCTTTCTATGAAGTAGGTGATTCTCCCAGGCATTTTCCACCCAAATGTGACCATTGCAACCAATTTGTTGAGTAATTTAAGCTGACATTGTCATGAGAAATAAAGCTGAAATTAGAGGCTTACTTACATATTAGGTTATGTAAGGAATATTTTAATGCAAGAATATAGTTAAGCATCATTTAAAAAAGAGTGCAGGAAATATATAGATTCTGGCAGGGTTTAAGACAGATGTTTTTGTGAGAGCATATCCACCTACTGCCTAGTTACAAACAGCTGCATTGCTACCCTTTTTTGTTTTGTTCAGGAAGGTGTGAAACCTCTTAAAGCTAGTCACGGCGCGAAGCAACCAATTCATCACCAGCTAAAATATTTCGTGCATTCGCTATCCTAAACGTAAAGTCATTCCTCGCCTTGAGCCTCATTTGGAATTTAGGTAACTTAAACTGGTTCCCCCTTGTTCTGCTGCTACCATCGAGTCGGAAAAGCAATCCACGTTCTGCGTTATCGATTCTCAAAATGATGATAAAACGGAAATTCCGATCTCACTTCTATTTTTACTTTGGAAAAA